>PVKU01011018.1:0-47135 GCA_004027475.1 Anoura caudifer | reverse complement strand
TCCCTAGTCTGGCAAAGGAAATAGACTTCCAGGAAATCCAGGAAGCTCAGAGAGTCCCAAAGAAGGTGGACCCAAGGAGGAACACAACAAGGCACATCATCATTACATTAGCCAAGATTAAAATGAAGGAGAGAATTCTAGAAGCAGCAAGGGATAAGGGCACAGTCACCTACAAAGGAGTTCCCATCAGACTGTCAGCTGATTTCTCAAAAGAGACCTTCCAGGCAAGAAGGGGCTGGAAAGAAGTATTCCAAGACATGAAAGTCAAAGACTTACATCCAAGATTGCTCTATCTAGCAAAGCTGTCATTTAGAAAGGAAGGGAAGATAAAGTGCTTCTCAGATAAGGTCAAGTTCAAGGAATTCATCATCACCAAGCCCTTATTATATGAAATGTTAAAGGGACTTATCTAAGAAAAAGAAGATAAAAAATATGAACAGTAAAAAGACAGCAAACTCACAGGTATTAACAACCACACCTAAAACAAAAGCCAACTAAGCAAACCACTACAACAGGAGCAGAAACACAGAAATGGAGATTACATGGAGGGTTAGCAATAGGGGAGTGGAAGGAGGAGAGAGGGGGACAAGGTATAGAGAACAAGTAGCACAGACGGTGGGTAGAAAGTAGACAGGGGGAGGGCAAGAATAGTGTGGGAAATGTAGAAGCTAAAGAACTTATGACACATGGACATGAACTAAAGGGGGGAATGTGGGTGGGAGGGGGTGTGCAGGGTGGAGGGGAATGAAGGGGGAAAATGGGACAACTGTAATATCGTAATCAATAAAATATATTTTAAAAATAGTGGTAAAATCCTGAGCAAAGCAGAGGGTCTGTATAGTGGCTGCAGATGTTTACCACATGGCACACCATTCTGAGACGTGTCTACCTGGGAAGCGCCCCTTTCAGTTTGCCTTCTCTCTTCTTCCCACCTTCCTCCCCCTAAATTAAAACCTAATGCATCCAGTGTTCAATCTCTGTATAGCCTTCCTCTCTGTTAGGGTTATAGTAACTGTGATTTAATCATGTAGCTGCATAATGATGTAGCCTATGTTTCAGTCTCTTGAGAGATGAATGGGAGTTAATCCCTCAAGAACAGCCTGCAGGGGGCTGACAAAATGGTTTCTTAACTTCTAAAACTGAAAGCTGGCTCTTGGACTTAAGTTGTCCCAATGCAGACACAGGTCTTCATAGTCACATCCTCTGTGTTACCTCTTAGCCATAGCTTAGTAATGCCCCACCCTCCAACTCTACCTTCAACATATTCCACTCACTGCCACTTTTGTTTTTTTCCCTTGATGATCATTTGAACCTGATTCCAAGTTTTTTTATTTAGTGAATATTTGCCAGGAGGCATACATGTGGTGTCCTCTGCAGAGGGATTGTGCCAGAGATTGCTGTTACTCATAATATATGAAGAGTTATTTGACTTTTTCAATCAGGAATTAACACTGCCTACACATTAGGATCACCTGGTTAGCTTTTCTTTTTAGCTTTAAAAAAGAGATTCATAGCTTATACTCCTAGAGGTTCTGATTTGATTGGTATCACTAGGTTTTAAAAGTACTCCACCCCTGTGAGTCTAATGTATAGCAAGGGCTGGGAACCACTGCTTTAAACTATGTGAATTTTCTCATTCCACATATATTGAGTGCTTATCATGTGCCAGGCACTGTTACAGGCCCTGGGAAGGTAACCATGAATACAATACACAAAAATCCCTACCTCCATGGAGTTTATGTTTTAATGAGGAAGACAGATTAATAATTGGTAATTAAATATATATTATGTTAAATGATGATAAGTACTATTGAGAAAAATAAGGAAGAAGGAAAGTAAGGAAGGAGGAATAGGAATACCATGGGTAATGTGTGATGCACTTTGAATTGGAATGATTGTCTTAGTCCATTTGGGTTGCTATAAGAAAAAATACTGTAGACCAGGTGGATTAAATAACAAACATTTATTTCTAACAGTTCTGGAGACTGGGAAGTCTAAGATCAAGGCACTGGCAGATTTTGTGATGGTGAAAATCTGCTTCCTGGTTCATAGGTAGCCTTCTTGCTGTGTCCTCACATGGTAGAAGGGGTGAGTGAGCTCTCTGGGATCTCTTTTATAAGGGCACTGATGCCATTCATGATGGCTCCACTCCCATGACCTAATTACCTCTCAAATGCCCCATCTCTACATACCATCACATTGGGGGTTAGATTTCAGCATATTGGAGGGGGATACAAATATTTGGTCTGTAACAAGGAAAACTTCACAGAGAAAAGGACAACTACAAAATACCTGAAAGATGTTACTGGGTTAGCCATGCAGATATATGGAGGAAGAATATTCTTGGCAGATGGAATAGCCAGAGCCAAGTGCTCTCGAGTCAGGAGTGTGCTTGGTGTGTTCTCAGAAAAACAAGGAGTTGGCTGGAGGGAAGTGAAGGGGAGAGAGGTAAGGATGCATGAATTGCTTAGGGCCTTGTAGGCCATTATAATGACTAGGGCTTTTACTCTGAGTGAGACGAAGAGGGATTGAGTAGCTTTGAGCAGAGAAATGGCATGATCTGACTTACAGAGGATCTCTTTGGCTGCTCTGGAGAGGATAGAGTATAGAGGGGCAAGGATGGAAGGAAGGAGGCTTATATTAGGGGTTAGGGGGGTATTTAAATTTATCTGGGTATTCTGGTCCATTCTTATCCTCTCCCCTTGTGGGGAAGGCAGTGGAAAATTCATGACCCTGCACATTATGCCACAAGGATAAATGGAGAAATAAATGATATATGAAAGTGTGCTTAACATTTGCACATGTAGCTTCTCTGGATTAAGAGCCAGACACACTATGGCAATTTGATTCTCTTCCTCTTTTGTCTCTTATTCCACCTCAGATCCCCCTCCTGCCCTATGCCTTGAGGATTCTTAGACACATTCCCAACCCCCATAGTGACCTAGGTCCCTTCTCCTGCTTTACCTCCCACTTTTGAAAAAGAGATAAAGACTGCATTGATGTGAGTGGAGATCTTATTATAGTGGCCTCCTGTGAAATAGCAATGGGCAGTAGAGATGCTTAATGTGTAATAGTTCTCTGTCCTGGAAAAAATCAATGCCATAAATGTGGGCTTAATAGGACCCCTTGGGGAATGGGAGTCTGGGCAATGTAACATTCTAGTTAATTGAAAAGTAACCCACTCCTCACCCCTGCTTTTTTCCTCATTTTCTTTGCATTAGCTCTTGTTTCTGAGTATACAAATAATGGTTTTTACTGTGCACTTGTAATGTACCAGGCACTGTGCTTGGTGTTTTACAGACATTGTCTTATTTAATACCCTTAATCACTCATGATGTAGATGTTATCATTATCCCCATTTGAAATTTGAGGAAACTGAGACTCAGAAAAATTAAATAACCCACCCAAGGTGGCACAGCTAGTGAATGGGTGAGCCAGTCTGTCCAATGCTTAGGATCTGCCTCAGTAATTGGTGTTGGCCTGCCATAGACTCTATTGTGAATAGTTCTTGGGCTACAGATGGTCTCAGCATTACCAAGCCAGATATCTGAGAGGCTGCTCAGGGTCAGCAGTGCAGTCAGAGGATGGTCAGAAGCCTGGACTGTGCAATGGAAACCCTGGGCATGAAGTCCACTTTTTATTATTTTTTAAAAAATAAAGCCCCAACACCAGCTTTTCCAGTAAGCTGCAGAAAAGCAATCTTTAGTACACTGATAAGTGTTATAATGTTACCATAAGCGTTAAATCTCTTCAATATTATTTTTGGGGGTATGTGTGTGTGCAAGGAAACCAACCTAAATTAGCTATAAATATGAAATCCAGGCTGTTTTTAATAAATGTAAAAAAAAGAATTTCATTCATTTCAGTCACATTTAGTAACGTGGGCTAATGCTGTCACAGTGAGACTGATTTTAATAAATAGATAAGAACAAACCATTCATTGTTCTATGCAAATGTATTCTTCCATATTTTATTTTATTTTTTAAATATATTTTATTGATTATGCTATTATACTTGTCCCATTCCTCCCTTCATTCCCCTCCACCCTGCACACCCTCTCCCACCCACATTTCCCCACTTTAGTTCAAGTCCATGTGTCATATGTTCTTTAGCTTCTACATTTCCCACATTATTCTTGCCCTCCCCCTGTCTATTTTTTACCTACCGTCTATGCTACTTATTCGCTGCACCTTTCCCCCCTCTCTTCTCCTCCCACTCCCCTGTTGCTAACCCTCCATGTGATGTCCATTTCTGTGGTCCTGTTCCTGTTCTAGCTGTTTGCTTAGTTTGCTTTTGTTTTAGGTGTGGTTGTTAGTAACTGTGAATTTACTCTCTTTTTAGTGTTCATATTCTTTATCTTCTTTTTCTTAGATAAGTCCCTTTAACATGTGATATAATAAGAGCTTGGTGATGATGAATTCCTTTAACTTGACCTTACCTGAGAAGCACCTTATCTGCCCTTCCATTCTAAATAAAAGTTTTGCTAGATAGAGCAATCTTGGTTGTAGGTCCTTGCCTTTCATGACTTAGAATACTTCATTTTTTTTTCCAGAGTATCATTTTAATTTCTGTAAGTTGGCTGTAAGTTTTACAGAATCAGAGAATCATAGAAAGTAAGTGACATTTTGGCCACAATAAATCTAACCCATGCTGTGACATCACTGTCACCATATTCCTGAGAAGATGACTCCAACAGGGGTGTCCAGCTGTGGCCCAGGATGGCTACGAATGCGGCCCAGCACAAAATTGTAAATTTACTTAAAACATTATGAGATTGTTTTTGTTTTGTTTTTAGTAGTGTTTGTGTATTTAATGTGTGGCCTAAGATAACTCTTCTTCTTTCAGTGTGGCCCAGAGATGCCAAAAGTTTGAACACCCCTGTTGGAGATACCTGTAAAAAATCTATTACAATTACTTAAGCATGTGAAAGTTCTTGGATTGTCCACCATTGTATCATGCTAATTACTTCCCTGAAATATTAGATCACTTCTCTCCATTTAATTTCACCCAACCCTTCACTTTTACATTCCTTTAATAATTTTTTGCCTGTGTTTATTTATTTATTTTTAAATTTTAATTGTTGTTCTTGTACAGTTTTCTGTCTTTTACTCCCATCCCAGCCCACCGCCCCAGCCCTCCCCACCTCCCTCCCATTTCCACCCCCCTAGTTTTTATCCATGTCCTTTATACTTGTTCCTGTAAACCCTTCCCCTTTTCTCCTGATCTTCCCTCCCCTCTCCCCCCTGGTGACTGTCAGTCTGTTCTCAATTTCAGCATCTTTGGTTATATTTTGCTTGTTCATTTCTTTTGTTGGTTAGGCTCCTGTTAAAGGTGAGATCATATGGTATTTGTCTTTCACTTCCTGGCTTATTTCACTTAGCATGATGCTCTTCAGTTCCATCCATGCTGTTGCAAAGGGTGGGAGCTCCTTCTTTCTTTGTGCTGCATAGAATTCCATGGTGTAAATGTACCATGGTTTTTGGATCCATTCATTTACTGATGGGCACTTAGCTTGCTTCCAACACTTGGCTATTGTAAATTGTGCTGCTATGAACATTGGGATGCATAGGTTCTTTTGGATTGGTGTTTCAGGGTTCTTAGGATATAATCCTAGCAGTGGGAATGCTGGGTCAAAAGGTAGATCCATTTTTAGTTTTCTGAGAAAATTCCATACTGCTTCCCATAGTGGTTGTACCAATCTGCAATCCCACCAACAGTGCACTAGGGTCCCCTTTTCTCCAGAACCTCTCCAACACTTGTTGTTTGTTGCTTTGTTCATGATGGCCATTCTGACTGGTGTGAAGTGGTATCTCATTCTGGTTTTAACTTGCATCTCTCTGATATCTAGTGACATTGAGCATCTTTTCATGTATCTCTGGATCCTCTGTGTCCTCCTTGGAGAAGTGTCTGTTCAAGTCCTTTGCCCATTTTTTAATTGGGTTGCTTATCTTCTTAGAGTGGAGTCATGTAAGTTCTTTATATATTTTGTAGATTAAACCCTTGTCAGAGGTATCATTGGAAAATATGTTTTCCCATACAGTTGGTTCTCTTTTTATTTTAATACTGTTTTCTTTTGCTGTGCAGTAGCTTTTTATTTTGAGGAGATCCCATTTGTTTATTCTTTCCTTTATGTCCCTTGCTTTAGGGGACATATCAGTAAAAATGTTGCTGCATGAAATATCTGAGATTTCCCTGCCTATGTTCTCCTCTAGGACTTTAATGGTGTCACGGCTTATATTTAAATCTTTTATCCACCTTGAATTTATTTTTGTGTATGGTGTAAGTTGGTGCTTGAGTTTCTTTTTTTTTTTTTTTGCACATAGCTGTCCAGTTCTCCCAACACCACTTGTTGAAGAGGCTACTTTTACTCCGTTTTATGTTGCTGCCCCCTTTGTCAAATATTAATTGACCGTAGAGACTTGGGTTTATTTCTGGGCTCTCTATTCTATTCCACTGGTCCATGTGCCTTTTTTTATGCCAGTACCAGGCTGTTTTGATTACCGTGGTCTTGTAATATAGTTTGGTATCAGGTATTGTGATCCCTCCTACTTTGCTCTTCTTTCTCAAAATTGCTGCAACTATTCGGGGTTGTTTATGGTTCCATATAAATTTTTGAAGTGTTTGTTCTATGTCTGTGAAATATGCCATTGGTACTTTAATAGGTATTGCATTGAATTTGTAAATTGCTTTGGGTAGTATGGACATTTTGATGATGTTGATTCTTCCAATCCATGAACAGGGTATATGTTTCCATTTGTTTGTGTCTTCCTTGATTTCTTTCTTCAGTGTTGTGTAATTTTCTGCATACAGGTCTTTTACCTCCTTGTTTAGGTTTATTCCTAGGTATTTTATTTTTCTTTTTGCTGTAATGAATGGGATTTTTTTCTTGATTTCTGCTTCTGCTCTTTCATTGTTGGTATACAAAAATGCCTTTGATTTTTGGATATTGACTTTGTATCCTGCCGTTTGGCCAAATTCATTTATTAGGTTGAGCAGCTTTTTGGCCTATTCTATAGGATTTTCTATGTACACTATCATGTCATCTGCAAACAATGATAATTTTGTTTCCTCCTTTCCAACTTGGATGCCTTTTATTTTCTTTTCTTGTCTAATCACTGTGGCTAAGACTTCCAATACTCTATTGAATAGAAGTGGTGAAAGTGGACATCCTTGTCTTATTCCTGATCTTAGGGGAAAAGATTTAATTTTTGCCCATTGAGTAGGATGTTGGCTGTAGGTGTCTCATGTATTGCCTTTATTATGTTGAGGAATGCTCCCTCTATTCCCACTTTGCTGAGTGGTTTTATCATAAATGGGTGCTGTACCTTATGAAATGCTTTTTCTGCATCTATTGATATGATCATGTGATTTTTGTGTTTGCTTTTGTTTATGTGATGTATTACATTTACTGATTTGTGAATATTGAACCATCCTTGCATCCCTGGGATGAATCCCACTTGGTCATGGTGTATGATCTTTTTAATGTGTTGTTGGATGCGGTTTGCCAATATTTTGTTGAGGACTTTTGCATCTATGTTCATCAGGGATATTGGCCTGAAGTTTTCTTTCTCTGTTGTGTCTTTATCTGGTTTTGGGATTAGGATGATGCTGGCTTCATAAAAAAGAATTTGGGAGTCTTCTATCATTTTGGATTTTTTGGAATAGTCTGTGAAGGATAGGGGTTAGCTCTTCCTTAAATGCTTTGTTGAATTCTCCTGTGAAACTATCTGATCCAGGCCTTGTGTGTGTTGGGAGTTTTTTGATTACTGATTCAATTTCATCTGCTGTTATTGGTCTGTTCAGGCTTTCTGCTTTTTCTTCATTCTTCATCTTCTTCTTCATAAAACTGTCTGAAATGTTTACCTTTTTCCTAGAGGATGGAAGATCTTCTTGCCATTTAGTTATCCTGCTCATTTGCTTAACAAAGCTAGTTTTCACAGATCAATGCATAATTCCTTGGTCTCAGCTCAGGTCTGAAATTTCTGTAAATTTGAATAAATTCTATGTTAGATAGTTTCCATCTGGTCCTTCAGATCCTCTCCCTACCCTTTTTTTTACCCTGCACTCTTTCTGAAGAGGCTGACTTATAGGGATGACATCAGAGGCCAGACCATCTTTAGTCAGGCCTAGATGGTAAAGGTGTCCCCAACTCCTGTTACTAGCCCTGGGCACCCTGCCTGCACCTTTCTTTATAAGTAGTCCTTTTAGTAACCCTCCCTCACCAAAATACTTATTTTGAGTGTGTGATCTACTTCCTGCTGGGACCCTGACTAATGTAGGTTTCGAGTGATGTCAATATCTTTGTTCCACCTATAGGTCTGAGTTATTGATTTTGGGATGATATTACTATACTAATCATTTGAATGTACAAAGTTCCATACAATTTCAGTGATTGGGTAGTGTCAGGGGACACCAGAGTCAAAGAAATAATCATAGACCTGGCCATCAGATTCTTGTGATGTGTGTGAAGTGTGGGTACAGATAGATCATGGCTGGGCAAATGATAGGACCAGATCAAGGGGTAATGATGAACCGTCTGGTCTCTTTTTTCCTCTATCAAAATCCTTCTGGTAATGCACCTCAGGCATGATGTTAAGGTAGGAGACCCCTGTGGACTGAATTCACTTCTCACAGTTGGTCAAAGGAATAGGGTAGGAATACTCAGTTCAATTAAGGATCTTGGAAAAGGAGTCTGGGCCAAGAATCAGTCTGTGTGACCCAGGAGAACAGTGTATTGTAAGCCCTTTGAGGAAAGACATTGTGATGACCCTGCTCACTGTTGTACTGTCATTAGTACTTAGCCGGTAGACTGGCTAATATTAGGTTGGCCCAAAAGTTTGTTTAGTTTTTTCTGCAAAATGAAAGACACACTTTTCACTGTCAACAATAACTTTATTGACTTGGATATTTTGAGTATGTCAGCAATCTCCCATATGGGGTAATGTTGATTTCTCAGTTAACATTGTGATTTGATTGCTATCAACTTCAGCTGTTCTACCCAAACATGGATCATCATCCAGCGAGAAATGTCCAACATGAAACTTTGCAAACCACTTTTGACACATTTGATCAGTCATGGCACCTTCTCCATACACTGCACAAATCTTTTTTTTTTTTTTTTTTTTGCATTTCAGTTCTGGTTTTACCTTTCTTGAAATAGAGCAAAATATACCAAAAAATGTTGCATATTTTCTTCCATCTTCTATATTAAAATGGCTACACAAAAATTCACCCATTTTGATAAGTTTTTTTAAATGCATACTGACATGACAGCTGTCACAATGCAATCTAACAAAATTGTTTCAAATGAAGTTATAGACAACTAAGCACTACTAGAGCCATCTTATGTGAAAAACCAAATGAACTTTTTCGCCAATCCAATAGTAGGCATTCTATAAATATTTGAGTGAATGGATGAATATAAGATGAAAGAATGTATTAACCTAATACACAGAGAAGCTAGGGAGCTACCTTAAGGTAGAACCCTAACTCAGGTATCAAGGTCCATCCTTGGCAATGAGAGTACTAGTTTTCCTTCTTCAGCTAGAAAAGCCTGAGCTGTGCACTGCACATCATCACCCTTTGGGCAAGTTAGACTATTATAGCCAAGGACTAGAACCCATGGTTAACTTGCCCACTGCTAATTTTAAATAGAGAGGATTTTGAGTGAATGGGGATATGATTTCATGAAGGTCTTCTTGGGGTTTAAGTAAGTATTTACAAATGCAGGGAGATTTTTTCAACTGAAAACAAAATGTTCCAATAGGATCTCCTTTACCAAAAACATGAAGAATGTCGTTTCAAGCATTCTTGTCTAAGAACACAAGGTCACATAGAAGATCTAGTGGCAAATTGGTGCATTATAGTTTTGTTGACACTTCCACTGGCTGGGCTGATTGTTTTACTTAAGAGTACAAAGTGCCAGTGAAATGTTTTGGGATTCTAAAAGTGACTGTGTATGTGATTAGAGAATCTTTGCTCTATCATTTCTCCTTAGGCAGGCCTCTTGAGGACTTTGTTCTGCTCGTGATTGGTAGGGAAGAGGCACTTAAAGTCACCCTCTACTTTATTTTTTTATTTTTATTTTTAGATTTTATTTGCTTATTTTTAGAGAGAGGGGAGGGGAAGGAGAAAGAGAAGGAGAGAAACATTAATGTGTGGTTGCCTCTCATGTGCCCTGTACTGGGGACCTGGCCTGAGACCCAGGCATGTGCCCTGATTGGGGATCGAACCGGCTACCCTTTTGTTCACAGACCCGCAGTTAATCCACTGAGCTACACCAGGCAGGGCACCCTCTACTTTAAATTAAGAAGGCAAGTTACAATACTGGAAGGCTGGATGTTTTGGACATATCAGATAGTTCATTTGGGGGAGCCTTTTCAATTTCACAGTTACCTCCCCATTGCCATGTTGACCAGTATCAGTTGGGAATTGCCAATTTAAATTTTGTATCAATTTGGATCAGACTTCCCCCTTCCAAAGATCTGAAATGGGAGGTTAGCCTGAATTCTAAGAAGCATGAAGAATAGTTTGGGAAAGATTGAGTCAGTAAGATTTTAGGTTCAACTGATGGTAATGAATTATGGTGATCCAAAGTGAATGTCCTCCTTTCCACTCAGTCCCTGAGCTTTTAGCATTTCAGGTCAGCATTGGTAGCTAGTGCTGGTGAGAGAGCACACAGGACCTTCACAGTCCTGCTGAGCACCACCTGACAAAAAAATAATAAGGTCACATCTTCCTTTTACACAATTTAATGTAATCCTCACTAGCATTAGTGAAAATTGCTTTTTGGTAGCTGGAGGGAAGTAAAGAGCACTTGACTGTCTTAACATCCTCTTCCCTGACAGCCTCTGTTAAAATGGAAAATTGTTGCAGTGGGAAGATTAGCTTCAGAGACTATGACAGAGGGCAACAGGTTCAAATCAACCTTAATTAATCCATCTTCTTTGAAAATTGGTTATATAAAATGGTCAAGGTCATAAGCAGAGACTTCAGTTTTAGGATTCTGTACATAATAATTGTTCTGTCTCATTCACATAGAACATTAAGTGTGCCATAATTATGGAGGGGAAAAGGGATTCAGAAGAGGAAAAGGAAGGCAGTGATGGGAGGGAGGGAGAAGTGTTTAGAGAGTAGTGATGAAAGTAAAAAGTGGAGGGGATGGGAGAAAGTAAGGAGTGAGAAAAGAAATTGGAGGAGGGGGAAAAGGAGGTTATAATTTGTTCCCTTCAGTGTATTATTAGAGCCACAAGAGCATGCTGGGAGGAAGTGAGGTGGAGCTGCGGAATAAAACCTAGATTAGCAGGAAGGGAAAATGGCATAAAAATCCAGCTTTCCTGTATGTGTGTGTATTGGGGGGGCGATGGTCTAAATATCATGTCTAAACAGGAAGGGGGCAGACCTAATCTCATGGAAGCTATAGGGCTCTGTAATTATGAAAAGCATGACAGGAGTGCAGTTTGGGGGATACAAGGTAGAGATGGTGACAATGCCTAGTTCTATACCTGTCTTCCTCAGAGTTCAGACAGGGCTCAGTTTAGCCCCAAGGATAGCATTATTTGGTTTGGAGCATAGGGTGGACACAAGCTACCAGTACCCACAGGGCCTAGGTAGACATAGAGAGGCCAGTGGCATAGCTTTCTGTGCTATTTAGGACTTCCTGTGAAAGAGGGCTGCAAGAAGGCTGCAATCTGGCACTGGGTAAGCTGAGTGATTCCCAATACCTTGGCAGCTGTGTGGGCCAGGCCTAAACAGTGGTGGCTCCTGCTTCTCCCTAGTGTACTGTGAGAGAGGTGCAGCCTGCAGAACTCTCATCTGAATATCAGTCTGCTTTTCTGGGCCTGGGACAGGGTGAGGACTGTGTTTGGAGGAGAGCAAGTCTGAGAAAAGAAACAAGGTGGAGAATGGAGAAGGCATGGAGAACAAAAGGATGGAAGAAGAAAAAACAATTGAGGTGTAAGAGCAAGTTGTAGAATCACAGATTTAAGAAATTGGAAAAAAGGAAAGCTTGTTATGGTAAGAGAAGAAACAAGTGGAGTCCCTCCTTCCTCACATCCCCAATTTTGAACCCGTTATTATCAATTTCTGAAAAACAGTTCATGGGCAGAATGGTTTTATGGATTCTCTGCTAATTTGACCCTGAGCAACTTTTTTTTCTCAATGGTGGCATACTGCATATTCTAGATGTAATTATTCTAAAAGCCCTAACTGTTGCTCAGATACCATCCTATATGCTGTATCTGAGATTTATCTGGGTTTTGGTGGTAGTGCTGCTGATGCTACAGTGCTGACAATATCAAGTGAATGGTCTCTGGATCCTTATCCTTTCACATAAACTAATAAGCTTCCACATGAGAAAGGACATGGGCTGTCCAGCAAGCCTGGCCCTGCTGTGTGTATGGGTCCCCAGCTGCTCCACTCATCAGCATCCTTTTGAAAGTTTTGGCTACTCACTTAGTGTGGTCTCCAAGGCAGTGAGGTGTGTCTGGCCTCCCTTGCCAGATGTGCTGGCTGTTTCTTGCAGTGCCCCAGGGATCCAGTTTTCAGTGGCTCTTTATTTGCTGTTTCTAAAAGAAATGGAGATGTCTGTGTTCCGTGCTTTATGTGTTGCTTCTGGCCGACTGCTTGCTGCAGGCTGAGAGAACCAAACACCACAAATATTTGTCTGAAGTGGTGGTTATCCAGAATCTCCAAAAAATTAATGCTAAAAGCAGGAGTCTCTCATTGGCCTTTGGAATGCCCCTGGCTGCATTTGATTAATTTCACATGTTTGGTAACTATCCCAAGTTTATGGGAACACTTAACATTTTGAGCTCTTTCCTAGTAGAAGGAAGAGGTTATTACTATTGCCATTGCTAGTCAGCAAGCATGTTTCTGGGATTATTTGGCACATTGGAAAGAGCATTTGATTCTGGTTCTACCAGTTATCAACTTGGTGAATTTGGACACCTGGGTCTCAATGTTGTCACCTGTAACAAACAAAAAAACAGAGAAATCAGACCTGTTAGGGAGTACATATTTGCAATGTTATCACTATACTAATTATTCTTTATATTTATGGTAATTTATAGAATACAAGTAAAATTATATTAATAATTTCATTAAATATTTACAAGGTCCTGTGAGTTAGGCAAGGCAGAGATAATTAGTCCCATTTGAAAGAAGATAAAACCAAGGCTCAGCAATACTATATCTTGCAGTATCCTGGTTCTAAATAGAATAGACAGAATTAGAACTTAGGTCTTTCTGTTTCTAAGCCAGTATTTTTTTTTACTGCACTGAGCAGTATCTAGCTCAAACTAATTCTGTTCCTAGAATTTCTTGTTTATTTCCATTGCCAGAATTTGACTCAAGTCCTGTTTCAGACCTCTGATTCTATCCCTTTCCTTTTTATGTCCCTCTATTCCAGGTGAAAGACTAGGTTGAAAATTCTTGAGATACTTTTTAAGCCTGGGAAAAGAAGGTAGTTTAAGTCATACTCTTGCATTTCAAGGACAATGTGTGTCTTAGGCACACAGTGCCCTCTTGGCTGAATAAGTCCTTAGGGAGTAACTGTATATTAAGTTCAACTGTAACATAAGGGTAGCCATCTACTCTGTCTGTCTTTAGAAGGAGTCCTGGGTTTCAAGAGCTGGTGGACTAGACTGGCAGATGTCTTAGTTCCAAGTGGTGTGGAACAGCTGGGGCCATTAAGGATATGCAGGAATCAAGCCTTGCCATGGATGTAGACAAAAGAGATGTCAGGGAAAGCATTCTTTGTAAATTACATCAGATGTATGCATATATCTCTGGGTGAGTTCAAAGGAGGAAAACATTTATTCAGCTGCTTTCTCTGTCTACTCAAATGCAGTCATCTCACTTCTCAGAGCAATCACAATGTATTTATATCTCTTTATATTTTAGTCCTGATGAACTGGACTTAACATCCTCAAAGCCCGGAAAACTTCATGTTCTCATAGTCAAACCCAAAGCCAATTCGAGGAATGCCTTCTTCCCTGTAGGTACCTTTACTGGATAGGATAAAGGTGGAAGAATATGTACTTTATTTTTGTTTAACTTGTTATCATGGACAATTCCCAACACATATTATAGCAGGTGATGCTCTCATAGCATCCTCTTGGTCCTTTTGTGATTTTAGCCACAGGTCTAATGGACAGTTTCATGCAAACTCAGACTCATCTCAAAGTAAAGGTCTCCTACCTTTAATGTGTTCCTGTTGTCTTTTTACATTTTGCCCCAGGCACTTTTGTTATACTCTGGGTAACCTACAAGTAATGAGGATGGATGAATGTGTTTTTCCCTTACCCTTTAGATGGTCAATTTTGGGAGGCATTCTGTGTGCATCTCAGGTTGTACTTGCAAATTTGAGCTTCCATTGCCCATAGCAGTGACTTCAACAACATCCTTATGTTGGATTTTTCACCTCTATTTCACTCTTCAATTCCCTTAATCTTTCTCTTTGGAATCGACTCCCAGATAAATCACCAGCATCCACATCTTTGTCTTAGGCTCTGCTTTTAGAGAACGTAAACTAAGAAATATGCAAAAGTAGATGGAACTGTATGATGAATATCCCCATATACACATTTCCCAGCTTAACAGTTACCAACTCATAGCCAATCTTATTTCATACCCCATCAGTCTCTGCCCCCCATATTAAGCAGATCCAGGTACCATATAAAGATGTACTTTAAGCTGCCTTGAAACACTTTTCACTCAGGAGGGTAAAATGATCAGAACTAGTTGTAAGGACTGAGATTTCATGATTTTTATTTTTTCTTACAGGTTCTCAAAAGAACAAGGAGAAACTTGTTTTTTTTTTTAAAGAGCAGAATACAACTTAGTTTGTCTTGGTAATTACCGTTGAGTCCACTGGGCCCTTTTATAAGATTAGCATATGTTATGGTACCTTATTGATCTTATTTTTCTTATATCTTAAAAATTTTGCTGCTTCAACATCCCAGGAGTTATTGCATTATTACTCATTAATTAGTCTCCATTATGTTAAAAAGACTAAAATAATAATATAAGAATCATGTAATAGCCCAGACAGATAATGTAATTCTGGAATAAATCATCACTCTTACACCATCTTTCATTTTTTTTAAATTGCATTCCCAAAGTCATGTGTTGTCCTTCAAAAATGTATAAAGAAATCTAAAAGCATATCTCTGTAGACTTTTTAAGGGTTAACATAGTTGAAAATTCAGAAATTTAAATTTTCTACTAAGAGAAGAAAATTGAGAGAGATGATGTTTCCCAATTATTAGATCAATCAGAAGATGAATCCAAAGAGACAGCAGCATGATAGACTAATGGTGATGGTGAAATTGATCATATAAGGGAAATCTCAGACTATGAATCCACAGATGTCAATATCCTAGATACAATTTTTTAAACTTATTTATGAGGAAACAGTATATTTCCAAAGACAAAAAGAAAATGTGGTATTTTTTTATTTAGCTAATCATACAATAGGGACTTTATCAGGCAATATTTTGTGACAGGAACTGGATTATCATGTTTCTGCAGGAACATTTACTTGCTATAGTTCATAAGTGGATGCATGCTGAAAGCAGTTGTACATCCAAAGATGAATAGATGGAAAAAGATGATGTAGAAATGGAAAGTAAGACATCATTAAATCAATCATTCTAAATGATGTTTAACATTATAAAATAATGTTTTGTAATTATAGTGCAAAGAGGTTGGTCATCTTCTCTTTACCAAAATTATGAGCCATCAAATTTCCCAGAAGTATTACATTTTAACATTTTAAAGTAAAGAGAGAAGAACCAGAAGCAATGACAAACTAAAACCTATAAAAGAAATATTTGAAATCTGGAATCAGTATTTACATGATGAATCTGTTCTAGATTTGTGTATGACAGTTGATGAGCAGTTAGTTACAGTCAAAGGTTATCACCCATTTGGGGGTAGATATACCTTCAAAACCAGAAAAATATGGAGTAAAAATTTGATTTACTAAGCCTAAATTCTAATTAAACTTTCTAATAAAACTTTTTATTACCCCTTTATCCTTCTCTTGATTATTTATATGATGACTTAAATATAACACTATAAAAAGATCCATTGGATCTAGATGTTAAGTGGTTATGATAGTTTTTCATGGTATATTGAGAGTTAAAGAGGAGAATAAGCTGGTTTCAAAGTTAATAAATGATATTCAGGGGGGTTAATTCAGATTGACCAGTCTCCACTTTCTATGTCATGATATATTTGAACAGGCCTGATATCTTTGCTTATAGTTCCTGTGAGCTGGGTATTTCCGATGCTGGAGATGGATGGACAGACTTGTCTTGACAGTAGGATGGCATAACACTGACTATCTGAATGGACGAGTTGGTCCTAAGACTTGCATCTGGGAGCTGAGGACTTTGGTACTTCCTAGTATTTTTATGTATGTAACTGTGTTGTGTGCTCATGGTTCATCTTGTCTCCCAATATGGATGTAAGCCTTTAGAGAGCATGGGAAATAATAGTGTCAATTTCTTTGTTTTAATTAAAAAACATTTTATTAAATTTATTGGAGTGATATTGGTTAATAAAATTATATAGGTTTCAGGCATACAATTCTATAATATGTCATCTGTTTATTGTATTGTGTGTTCACCACTCCGAGTCAAGTCTCCTTCCAACCCCTTTAGCCTCTTCCACCTGTCCTTCCCCCTTTCTTTGAATTCTCCTCTTCTCTCTAGCATGTAAGCAAATATATCAGAAATCTTTCCTTGACAGACAAAACTAAACCTAAGCAGAAAACAAAATCTAGTTCCTCATTGTGATGGAGTGGAAAGAAGTTGGTTCAGCCAACAGTCATTGAATACTAGCTCTGTGCCAGGCTTTGTGCTGGAGATGTGCTATTTGTTTCTGCCCTCAAGGAGCTCTTGGTCTAGCAAATCAGATAACCTGGGGAGAACAATGAAAATGCCTGTTCCCTTGCTATCAATGGTGTTAACATATACATGTGCTGGATCCCCTAGCACTAGGTTCTGTTACACCATGTGCTTATACATAGCAAGCAGGCTTTTGGTTCAGGGTTTGAGGCTGACTGTACTCCAGTTTCCTACTGCTGTGCATTTTAGAGTTCATTCTTTGTCTCCCATTTCTGGTCTTTTGACTCTGCCTCTTTACTAGAGATAAACCCTTATGGCATATTGTTCACTATCTGAGGTGTCAATATTGTCAAGGATCTACTAATTAACAAGGCCCTGGAGCTCTGGCCTTAGACTCATCCACATATCCTTGATCTAATATGTGATCAGAAAATGAAGCAGACTGTTATCGGCATAGAGATTTGAATGAACAAACAGATTGAAAGGCAATATTTCTAGGTATCTGGTCCATTGCTGACTCAGCAATTTGTTATGATTTGGGTCCAAGGGCACTCCAAGTCATATGATAACATCCATCCATTGAAATTTAGGTCAACTATTGAGGATACAGCTCTGCTTTGCTTCAGGGCTCAAGTGTGAATGCAAACCATGAATACTGACAACTCATAGAACTGGGTTCAAATAGGTCACTTATTGTATGACCTTGGTCAGGTGTCTAACTTCTCTGGTCTGTCTCAGTTTCCACATTTGTAAAATAAGGGAACAGTTGCACCCACCTCGGGGTGGTTGTGCATGTTCAATGAGCTTATGGGTATAAAACCCTTAGTACAATACCTGGCACAGGGTAAGCTCTCAGATGATAGCTGCTATTGGTATTTTGGTTAGCCTGACCTCTGAGACCTTGCCTGAGGTCAGTGAGGCATGGTTGTCACAGAGCTCCACTGGGGCTTATTGCCATTTCTGGTAGCATTTTTCCTCTCCAGGTGTTCTCTCTGAGGTTGATGGAAACTCCAGGCTCAGAACTGGGGCAGGGGTGAAATTATGCTCTCCTTTGCTTGTGTGCATGTCCTCTGAGATAGAGATGGCTGTGTTGAGGGAGCAAAACTTGGATTGACAGAGACATTGCTAGGGTGAGGGGCGTTCACATTCCTCTGGCTTTGACTTAATTTTTTTGACACGCCTCCTGCTCTGCGTCACGTGTGCCATCTGCTATCTGCCTGCTATTTGAAATACACTGAGGGTTTTATTTAAGAATCCAAAGAAGGCATTTATTTTCATGAGAAATGGTTTCCCTTTATACATTCTTTCTTATGAATACAAAAGTAATAAAGTTAGAAACATATAATATGAACAGGTAACATCCACCCTCCCTATTTTTACTCTCCAGAGATAATCCCAGTTAAGTTTGGTATATATTCCTCCTGATGTTCTGCCTACAGTATTTGGGGCATCTGTGCTTTATGCAAGGAATATCCTGAGAGTCCCACACAATTAGAATTTGTCATTATTTGAGACCAGTCTTAACAAAGGAAAACCAGATTTTGTTTATCAGCTGAAGTGGTGCCACCATGTGGCAATACTGTAAACATAACTTACAATTCACATGGCCTTAAAACTTTGAAATTATGCGATTCTCAGTGACATTTTAATTTGGGAAGCTCTGAATTTTTTCACATGTTATATGTAAACTGGAACTAAAATATTTTTATATTGAAATCTTTCAAATTCTTATAATTTATAAGAATCTTTCAAATTTAAAAGTTTAATAAAATCTTTCAAATTTAATAAATTATAATTTATTATAATCTTTCAAATTCTTATAATTTAAATTCTTATAATTTAAATTTATTTAAAATGTGACTCTACTGTGCTAACTTCAAAAATGGGGTCATATTACAAAAGCTGTTCCAAAACTTGCTTTTTAAATTCAGATAACAGTATGTTTGGGGTCCTCTCTCATGTCAGAAAATATACTTTATCTCTTTCTATTTAAAGTCTGTAGATCATTCCCGTATAGTATTATATCCTGATATATTTAATCAGTCATCCATTTTGATGGATATTTCTCCCCAGGGATAAGTCCTCCCTTCCCCACCTTTCTTTCTGGACAAATCTAAGTATTTCTTAGTGCCAGAGACTTTAAGCCAGATCACATCAAACTTCTGCCTCTTGGTGACCACTAGGGCAGTGGCAGCCCTGACCAAGGGCCCCAGAAGTCATGTGCCTTTTTCTTCTTGAAACACTCTTGGCATTGTCACTGAACTGACCTAGTCTGGTGTCACAGGGCGGATTCTATGGAAGCAGATGCTAAAATAGAGTTTAGGGTACAAGCTATTTATTAGAAATTTAATACCAGTGAAGTAAAGGAGAGGGAGTAGGATTGAGCAGAGGAAGGTGAACTGTGAAGCAGGCCTATCAGAGTTGGCCAACCTGGTAGGGAAGGTCTGGATCAAGGACTGTTCAGCAGAGCTGTCCTGTGTAGGACTGCAATGGCTTGGACTTTTTATACTTCTGCCTTTCTCAGTCATTAGATGCAGGTCATCCATGGAAGGACATGATCTCAGGTGAGGCAACACTTTGCAGCTGAGTCTGACCAAAAGGAACTGCCATCTGGAGGCTGTCAGCTGACCTCACTCCTGGGAGCTGGGCATTAAGTCTTTCTTTGAAGCAGGATATGGACAGTTCAATTCTGTGACCACCACATCTAGTCTCCAATCTCCTCCCATGTGCATAGTAGACTCCTCTAGAGGTATGGCAGCCTCAGAGATTTTACATATGATGTCCAGCTAGGATTTTGGAAATTTGCAAGAAAAAAGGGCTTGCTGCCTCATCATGTAAGAGTGGCCAGGCAGAGTGGCAAGCAGTTCTCTACTGGGACACAGACACTAGGCTAGGAACTATGTTTCCAGACAGGCAGGGTACTTGTATACATTGTGAGGATGTCTGTACACTTATGCACGTGCCTGAGTGAGATATGGTTATTCTATCTTCTGCTGCCTGAATGAAGTATGTAGTGGCATTCAAGGAATTCTACCTATTGATCAATTGTTCATAGGATTTCAGATAGATTATCAGGGTTTGTTTCTGCCACTAACCCTCCCAGATTTGTTTCCTCTGTAAATTGGATGAACCATGCACTTCATATTTGTTCATGA
Source organism: Anoura caudifer (assembly GCA_004027475.1). NCBI lineage: Eukaryota > Metazoa > Chordata > Mammalia > Chiroptera > Phyllostomidae > Anoura > Anoura caudifer. Next base: position 27,127 of record PVKU01011018.1, on the reverse strand, counting down.
CCTGCTATGTTTGCCTTTAGGCCATGCTTTGAAAACAAGACACTAGGAGACCATACTCTCAGCATCAACAAGACCCTATCCACAGAATTAATAAGCTCCCCTCAGAGTGAATTTGAGCAGTACCTAGCTATACTTACTGTATCAGAGTCTCTAGCTGGGGTACCTGCATTTGAACAAGTTTCCAAGATGATTCTGATGAACAGCCAAAAAATTGACCACTGGGTAATTGGTTGCTTTAATTATTCCCTTAGCTCTTCTCATGTGAATTTCATTTCCCTAGTCAGTTTGTTTGCTTCAGGAGGAGTATTGTGTGTTCTGATGCTATGAGTTGGTAGACATGTAGTAGAGGCTTAGTTTGCTATGGGTTACTGTTTGTTTGCCTGTGTGTGTATGCACAATCCTGTAAGTACTGGTGGGAATCTCTAAGATCAGAGACGAGGAAGTGTGTGTATGTGCATGCAAGGATATGCACACATTGGATAGGACAAAAATCTATGGCAATGATATCTTTTGCTACCTTTTGATATGTATAAAATTTCACATGCTCTTTTCCATGCAGTTTGAATTTTTAAATAAATATCATTATTAAAAGCAAATCAAAGCATTATAATATGAATATGCTTTTATAAATTATACATTTGGATGTTCCGCATCCCTCCAAAAATGCTGTAACTACAATAAAGTGTCATTAATTCAGTCAAATTGGGGGAATTTTGGACAGTGAGAAATATTAATTGATGAATAAAGAAATAGTATTATGTCTTTAAAAAAAATTCTCACCCAAGTCCCAGCCAAGGTGGAGGCATAGGTAGATACACTGTGCCTCCTTGCATAACTAAAAGAAGAACAGCAACACATTTAAAAACAAAAACCAACCAGAACTGACAGAAAATTGAACTGTATGGAAGTCCAACACCAAGGAGTTAAAGAAGAAACATTCATCCAGACCAGTAGGAGGAGAGGAGATGGTCAGCTTGGAGGAGAGGACTTGTGGCAATGTGGTAGCTGGTGGACCAGGTGGTCCCAAATTTGCATGCAGATAGACCAGAAGGAACTATTGAGGAGTGAGACAGACTGTGCAACTCAGAGTTACAGTGTGGGGGAAATAAAGCCTCAGAACCTCTGACTGTAACAACCTGTGGGAATTGAGGTGGTGGGAGAAACTCCCAGATTCACAGGAGAGTTTGTTGGAGAGACCCACAAGGTCCTAGAATGTACGCAAACCCACTCACCCAGGAATCAGCACCAGAAGGGCCCAACTTGTTTGTGGGATGTGGGGAAGTGACTGAAAGCTGGCCAAGAGTCAAGCAAGTGGCATTGTTCCCTCTCAGACCCATCCTCCACTTAGAGCACCATGATGCAGTGACCTGGGTTGCCCTGCCCTGGCAAATACCTAAGTTTCTGCCCCTTACTACATAACAGGTGTGCTGAGACAAAAAAAAAATATGGCCCAAATGAAAGAACAGATTAAAGCTCCAGAAAAACTACAACTAGGCAATGAAGAGATAGCCAGCCTATCAGATGCAGAATTCAAAACACTGGTAATCAGGATGCTCACAGAATTGGTTGAATTTGGTCACAAATTAGATGAAAAAATGAAGGCTACACTAAGTGAAATAAAGGAAAATGTACAGGGAACCAACAATGAAGGGAAGAAAACAAGGACTCAAATCAATGATTTGGAGCAGAAGAAAGAAATAAACAAACATTCAACCAGAAGGGAATGAAGAAACAAGAATTCAAAAAGTGAGGAGAGGCTTAGGAACCTCCAGGAGAGCTTTAAACATTCCAACATCCAATTCATAGGTGTACCAGAAGGAGAATAGGAAAAGCAAGATATTGAATACTTGAAAACATAATGAAGGAGAACTTCTCCAATCTGGCAAAGGAAATAGACTTCCAGGAAGTCCAGAATCTAAGAGGGTCCCAAAGAAGTTAGACCCAAGGAGGAACACACCAAAGCACATCATCATTACATTACCCAAGATGAAAAATAAGGAGAATCTTAAAAGCAACAAGAGAAAAGGAGACAGTTACCTCCAAAGGAGTTCCCATAAGACTATCAGATGATTTCTGAAAAGAAACCTTACAGGCAAGAAGGGGCTGGAAAGAAGTATCCAAAGTCATGAAAGTCACAGACCTACATCCAAGATTGCTCTATCCAGCAAAGCTTTCATCTGGAATTGAAAGGCAGATAAAGTGTTTCCCAGATAAGGTCAAGTTAAAGGAGTTCATCATCACCAAGCCCTTATTATATGAAATGTTAAAGGGACTTATCTAGGAAAAAGATCAAAACTCTGAACAGTAAAATGACAACAAACTCACAAATATCAACAACTGAACCTGAAAAAACAAAACAAAACAAAACAAAATGAACTAAGTAAACAACTAGAACAGGAACAGAATCACAGGAATGGAGATCACATGGAGGGTTATCAGTGGGGAGGGGGAGAGGGGGAGAATGGGAGAAAAGGTACAGGGAATAAGTAGCATAAATGGTAGGTAGAAAATAGGGGGAGGTTAAAAATAGTATAGGAAATGTGGAAGCCAAAGAAGTTATATGTACAACCCATGGACATAAACTAAAGTGGGGTGGATGTGGGTGGGAATGGGGAATAAAGGGGTAACATGGGACAGCTGTAATAGTATAATCAATAAAATATATTAAAAAATAAAAAATTCTCACCCAAGGATATGTTTATTGATTTTAGGGAGAGAGGAAGAAACATTGATGTGTGAGAGAAACATTGATTGGTTTCCTCCCATATGTGCCCCAATTGAACCTACAACCTAGGCGTATGCCCTGACCAGGGATCGAACCCACAACCTTTTGATATACAGATGATGCTCCATCCAACTGAAGCACCCAGCCAGGGCAATTCTTTTTTACCTTATGGTAAATCAGATGATCAATAATATTCCAACTATAGTACCTCCCCAATTTTTATAATGAATAGGTAAGAGTTATTATTTATTGATAACTATGTTTAAAAAATGAATTTGCTACATTTCTAAAATGCAGTTTATCTTCTTAGACAAATTAAACATATCCCAAGATTTACTAGCTGCATGATCATGGGCAAGTTGCTTTATTTCTCTGAGGCACTATTTTTCATCTGTAAATGGAAATGATAATACCTAATCTATAGGCTGTTTATATCTATGAAATGTAATGATGCATGTAAAACAGTTAACATAATACCTGTTACATAATCATTGGCCAATAGATATTAAATGCTATTATTCAAATCTTTTAAAATTTTTGATTGATTTTTGAAAGAGTGAAAGGAAGGGAGGGAGAGAGGGATGGGGTAGTGGGGGAAAGAGAGAGAGAGAGACATTGATTTGTTGTTCCACTTATTTATGTATTCATTGGTTGATTCTTGTATGAGCCTTGATTGGGGATTGAACCTGCAACCTTGGTGTATTGGGATGATGCTCTAACCAACTGAGCTACCTGGCCAGGACTTAATTGCTACTATTGTTTATAATATGATGATGAAGATGATGTCTGTACCCTTATTTGCAACCCAACCCAATCTGTGTAACCTTGAGAAGTCACCTTACCTACCCAAGCTCCAGTTTCTTAGTCTAAAACAGGGACAATAAAACTTGTTTGATAAGGTGGTTATGAGGATAAAATGATGTATTTGTTGAGAGCATTTTTAAATTGGAGCTCATGAAGCCTCACATCTACCTTACTTATACTGTTTATTTGTTTAATAGATCTTTCATCCAAAATAGTAAAAGTATGCACACCACTGCAATTTAGGTGCAGTCAGTATAGATTTTGAATGAATAAAAGGTTTAGATGAAAGAGGAGATATACTTTTTAGAATGTTCAGTAGGATCATTATTGGGGAACCTTTCTCTGCAGGCTGTAAGGAAGATCTATTCTTGTTACTAAAAGTAACATTTCAGTTGTTGAACAAATACTCTAAACAGGCAGGAAGGAGATTAGCTGTGACCATAAAACTGGACAAGGCCACATTTATGGGAGAGTGGATGTTTATCCTCATCAGGAAGAGACTAGCCTCTTGTCCTAGAAGGACTTGGGCTGGGTGAGTAGTAGGGTTTGGCCAAAAAGCCATTCAACATGAAGATAACTTCCATGGTGATAGTCGGACAGTCCCTAGAAGCCTGTGAATACAAATTCTCCTAGTTTTCTTTTAGTATTTGCGGGTTCACAGAGTTTCCTGTGGGAAATGAATGAAACCTTTGAGAGGCTAAGTAAATGACTAGCAGCAATATTCATCCAAAGATAAAATAGCAAGCAATTTGTGCTTCAGAAGACATTTAGATTTGTAGATCAATCAGGGATGTGTGCAGTCAAGTTGCTTCAATTTCATTACTTATTGATTTAATAAGCTTTACTAGCAAAGCTGCTTTCAAACAAAATGCTCAAGGAATGGAATTTTCTGGCTAACTTTACCTTTCTGAGCTGACCATGTATACCTACTGAATTTTTCAGACTGTAAGATGCCCCAGACCATAAGACACACCTAGGTTTTAGAGGAGGAAAATATGAAAACAAATTTTGAAGCAAAAAAATGTGGTAAAATATTTAATAACATAAATAACATAGGCTGCCCCCTCCACAGCGAGCCAGGTAAGCTACATTCAGACTATAAGATGCACCCCCATTTCCTCCCAAATTTGGGGGATACATCTTATAGTCCAAAAAATACAGGTAATTGTGAAAATGCAATTGTTAAAGTTGATTTTCAAATTAAAATCTAAAAACCTAAAGGAAGAGAATATTTGTACATGAAAAGGTACAAAATAGTATTGCTAATATTCTTCTCCCTTCTCAGAGAACACTTAAGTTTTTAAACATTCATGGCAAATAGGAAAGAGCAATTGCATGAATTCCTCAGTTTGCAACTCCTTTGCATATATGTCTTAAGTATTTTCATATTTTTCTGGAAATGGTTTATTTTACTTTTCTTAAAGTAGGATCTTTTTTAGTGTTCAGGATGTTTATTAGAAGTGCCCTTTGGATCAACACTCAGGAAAAGGAGAGGGAGAAGACAATTGGGCAGAGGGAGGAGTCAATCTGTGATGCAGGTACTGTATCCTGAGCCAACTAACTTCATAAGGAGCTTCTTAAAGGGCTGCCAGAGTTGTCCTGCCTCCATCAGTTGAAAACATCAGTGCACATCCTTGGTGTCAGTTATTCCTCCAGGCAACTGTGAGGTGTCTTGAATTCATCCCAGGAGACCACTGCTGCCTGCTTCTCCAGCTTTTCCCCTGAAGAACAGCCTCAGTACATTGCTGAGTACATTTCAATACAGCGCTGAGTTTCAGGGGAGGCTCAGAGACTGGTGGAATCAGGCTAGAGGCCAAAGCAGGACTTAATTTACAGAATAAGTCACCCACATTTGTATTGTAGATATGTTTTGTAGATATTGTGCACTTTGAAATGTTGGGGCTTTGTATCTCTATGGTGTTTTTTGAATGTTTCTGTCTGCAAGAGTAAAAGTGTCCATGGGACTCTGGGTTATTCAGTTGGCTTGTGGTTGGCTGGCTTCTCACTTTTTGGTTAGAAAAAACATTAGATTCAAGAATGTTCCATATCTGGAGGCTTCAACACAGTGTGAAATTCCAAGCTTCATGGCTTATTATGGCTGTAATCAGCATACATAATTACAGCTTTCAAAGTGACTTTCTCAAGCTTTTCTGCTTTTGTCTAAAACCTTTTGTTAGGCAGCTTTTAGTGTGAGGAACTTCATCTATTCCTGTCTTCTCCATAGCCTTAGTCATCTATTCTGGCAACTTCTGCTCTAAAAACAGATACTACTTGAAGAAACTTACTAATACAAGTTTTGATCATCTTAATGTCTACTTAGTGAAAAGCATTGTGCAAAGCCTTGTAGAGAAGTAGAAGGGACAATAAGTTCCACTACCTAGCTTGTCCTCACTACCTGGTTGAAACCACAAGGGCTTACTAACACTTTTGTTCTCTTCTTCCTGAGTATATTGCCAAACTGCCTTGCTCTGCCTCCTTGCTTTGAGTGGGCTATGTCACAGTCCTTGCCAATGGAGTGTGACCTGAAATGATGAGTGCCACTTCTAGTCCTGGCACATTAAAGCATCTCTCATGACCTTCTGTATACCCTCTTTTCATCTCCCTGCTGGATGAAGAGGATCCAGTGGAAAACTCAGGCCCTAAAATATGGCAGGCCTGAATAGTGGAAAGAGCCTGGATATATGAATGACTGCCTGGAGTGAGCTCTCCTTCCCACCTCACACCATAATTCATGCTAGACTATGGCATGAGTGAGAAAAAAACATTAAACTATTTTATCTTAAACCACAGATTCCTTTTAAAATAGTCACCCACCTTTACTAATAAACTTCAGACCTGCTTCTCCTTATTGGACAAGGATGAGCACCTGACCCTTTAAGGACAGCAAATTTCTCACTGGTTTCTGACCCCATGGCCTAGCATGTGATATGAGCTTGGACAATCAGATTCCTTCCTTCATGAAGAGCCTCAGCTGGAAGCAAATGTAGTAGATAAGAATCTCAGTCCATATTACTTACAAGTGCTGAAAATGTAAGATTTTTTCCCTGTATGTGTTATAACTGTCCTATTTTATTGTTAGTCATTGTTGTTAATCTCAGACTATACTTAGTTTATAAATCAAACTTTAACATAGGTATGTATATATGAGGTAAAAACATAGTATATATAGAATTTGGCACTATCTATGGTTTCAGGCATCCACTGGCATCTTATCCATGGAGTCTATGGCCCATGGATAAGGGGGAACTACTGTACTATCATTCCATTTGTTAAATTTTAAAAATATATTTTGGTGATTATGCTATTACAGTTGTCCCTATCTTTCTCCCCTTTGTCCCCCCACTCTGCACCCCCTCCCCCCAGCATTCCCCTGAACCTTAGTTCATGTCCATGGGTTGTACATATAAGTTCTTTGGCTTCTCCATTTCCTATAGTATTTATAACCTCCCCCTGACTATTTTGTACCTACCATTTATGCTTCTTATTCCCTGTACATTTCCCCCATTCTCCCCCCCACTACCCTGCTGATAACCCTCCATGTGACCTCCATTTCTGTGATTCTGTTCCTGTTCTAGTTGTTTGCTTAGTTTGTTTGTTTTTGTTTTTCTTTTTAGGTTCAGTTGTTGATAGCTGTGAGTGTGTTGCCATTTTACTGTTCAGAGTTTTGATCTTCTTCTTTTTCCTAGATAACTCCCTTTAACATTTCATATAATAAGGGTTTGGTGATGATGAACTCCTTTAACTTGACCTTATGTGGGAAGCACTTTATCTGCTCTTCCATTCTAACTGATAGTTTTGCTGGATAGAGTAATCTAGCTTGTAGGACCTTGCCTTTTATCTGTGTGAGTACTTCTTTCCAGCCCCTTCTTGCCTGTAATTTTTTTTTTTTTTAGAAATCAGCCAGTAGTCTTATGGGAATCTGTCTCCTTTTCTTTTGCTGCTTGTAACATTCTCTCTTTATCTTTAATCTTGGGTAGTTTAATTATGGTGTGCCTTGGTGTGTTCCTCCTTGAGTCCAATTTCTTTGGGACTCTCTGAGCTTCCTGTACTTCCTGAAAGTATATTTCCTTCACAAGACTGAGAAAATTTTCCTTCATTATTTTTTCAAATAAGTATTTAATTTCTTGCTTTTCCTCTTCTCTTTCTGGCACTCCTATGATTTGGATATTGGGACATTTAAAGTTGTCCCAGAGGTTCCTAAGTCTCTCCTTGTTTTTTTTTTTTTTTTTTTTTTTTTTTTTTTTTTTTTTTTTTTTTTTTTTTTTTTTTTTTTTTTTTTTTTTTTTTTTTTTTTTTTTTTGAATTCTTGTTTCTTCATTCTGTTCTGATTGAATGTTTATTTCTTCCTTCTGCTCCAAATCATTGATTTGAGTCCTGGTTTCCTTCCCTTCACTGTTGGTTTCCTGTACATTTCACTTCGTATAGCCTTCACTTTTTCCTCTATTTTGCATCTGTACTCAATCATTTCTGTGAACATCCCATTTACCAGTGTTTTGAACTGTGCATCAGATAGGTTGACTATCTTCTTGTCACTTGGCTCTTTTTCTGGGGTTTTGATCTGTTCTTTCATTTGGGTCATATTTCTTTGTGTTGGAGTACTTGTTATGTTGTAAGGTGTGGATCCTTAGGTATTTGCCAGGGCAGGGCAATCCATGTCACTCTGTCATGGTGCTGTCTGTGGGAGAGGGGTCAGAAAGGAAACAGTGCTGATTGCTTGGCTCTCATCCTGCTTTCAGTCACTTCTCCCACTTTCCACAAGCAAATTGGGCCCTTCTGGTGCTGATTCCTGGGTAGGTGGGTTTGTGTATGTTCTAGGACTCCTTAGGTCTATCCAACAAACTCTCTTGTGAGGCTGGGAGTTTCTCCTGCCACAGCAACCCCCCACAGATTTTTATAGCCAGAGGATTTGAGACTTTAGTTTCCCCATGCTGGAATGCTGGGTTATGCAGTCTGTCTCATTCCTTGGTTATTCCTCCTGGCTTATCTACATGGAATGTGGGAGCACACAGTCTGCCTGCTGACGCCTTGCCTCCCTGGTCCACTAGCTACTGCCTTGCTGCGCATCCTCTCCACCCTGTCTGCCTGTCTCTTCCCATCCTACCAGTCTGGATGGATGTTTCTTCTTTAACTACTTAGTTGTCAGACTTCCATACAGTTCTGGTAGTTCTGTGTTTTTTGTTTAATTTGTTGTTGTCCTTCCTTTGGTTGTGCAAGGAGACACAGTGTATCCACAAATGCCTCCATCCTGGCCAGAAGTCTGTTATTGTACTTTAAACTTCTTGAGGGCATGGACCATGTCTTAAATAGCTTTGTATGCCAAGTATATAGCATGATGCCTAGAACAAGGTGGGTATGATACATGAATATATATGTTTATAAAGTGTTTATATAATTTATATAGCATCTATTATGTGCCATGCATGATGCTAGCAGGTTTTCATATTACCTCACTGAATCCAAAAAACAATTCTGGGAAATATGGGTTATTGTCCCTGTGTCACAAATGAAGAAAAGATTCAGAATTTAAAGACTATATACAGTTACACAGCGGGTGTTAAGTATAGGATTGAATCCCAGATCTTATAATTTCAAATTCAGTATCTTTCTTACCATCTATGGGTGGCAGAAAATAATTTTAGGTAGCTATATGCACTTATAAGTTTTCTATTGCTGTATAACAGATTACCACAAACTTAGTGGCAAAAAATGAGACTCATTTATTAGCTCACAGTTCTTTAGGTCAGAAGTCTGGATGCAGTGTGGCTTAGCCAGCTCCTCTATTTAGAATCTCACCAGGCTGAAATTAAGGTGTCAGCCAGGCTGAGTTCTCATGTGGAGGCTCTGAGGAAGAACCTGCTTCCCAGCCTATTCAGGTTGTTGGAAGAATTCAGGTTCTTGCTTTTGTAGGACTGAGGTACCAATTTCCTTGCTGGCTGCCATCTGGGGGCTTCTCTCAGTAAATAGAGGACACCCATGTTCTGTCATATTGCTCCCACCATCTTCATGACAGCAACTGTGTCTCAAGTTCTGGTATCTGAATCTTAGATTTAAAGGGCCCAAGTGAAACTTTCTGTTATAAAATAATTCATGGGATGCAATATAAAGTATAAAGAATAGTCAATAATATCATAACTTTGTATGGTGATTGATGGTTACTAGATGTATCATGGTGATTACTTTGTTATGTATATACATATCTAATCACTATGTTGAAACTAGTATAACAAAATAATAAATGGTATATATTAGTTATAATTTAATAAAAAATAAAGAGACAAAGGCTTGGGGAACCACAAGAATGACAAAAGGGCTAATGTGGTAGGTCAGGTCCATTCAGATAATCTCCTTATTTGAAATAAAAAAGCATGTAGGTTTGTACTTCATTGAATAACTGTGAAAAGGTGCATGTATACCAGGGAACTGAATCTTGAAGATTGTCTTAGTATTCTGCCTACCATGCTGCCTTATGCTTTATATGTGAAATTTTGTCTTCACATATACTATTTCATTTTCTCTTTTTTATTGAATTTATTGGGTTGATGTTTGTTAATAAAATTATACAGGTTTCAGGTGCACAGTTTCACAGCACATCATCTATACATTGTTCTGTGTGTTCACCACCCCAAATCAAGTCTCTTTCCATCAGCACTTATTCACCCTTTAACATTTCCTACTGCATTTTCTGACTTCCAACAACAATATTAAATAGGCAGGGTGGTATTATGGACACTTTAAAAAATACATATGAGGAAGCTGGAGCAATGAAAAGTAGCCAGCTAATGACAGAGAGGAATCAAAATCTTTTCTTATTCAGTGATCTGTATTTTAATGCCATACCCATTATTGCTTTCAGAAAAATTTATAATCCAATTTAGGCATAATAGAAATTAAGAAAAATTACAGTCTAATTTAAGTAGATTTTCTCCAATGTAAAAAGACTTACACTGTAATCCAATGTATTCTAATCAATTTGTATAAATATTTACATTAAGGAATGATTAATCATGTTATAAAAATGATTTACAGTAGAGCCCTTTGAATTGTATCCATTATCACCCCCACCTGCTTAGTGACTAATGATGATAAGTAATATTTGTTCATATTTTACAGTTTGCAAAATAATTTCATCCATGCTTTATTTGCTTTTGTGATTGCTATCAATGAAAATGCTATTTATACTAATAAGTACTTGTTCATTTGAAAGTGATTTCGGAAAGTCATTTAACTTAGAGTTTAAATTGACATTCATTTATAAAATTTCAATATTTACTAAATTTTCAGTAGTAGATTTTTGTGAAAAATGAGGTATGCTTATAGGAGGTGTAGGGTGTGTGTGTGTACAAAGAAATTCAACTGATTTAGATTCTGTATGCAAATATAAACCCATAGCTATGGTATTTCTTTGTAGTTGCACTGGTTTATTGAAAGTCATATTGATGGAGGAGTGAAACCAGGGGCAAAAGTGGGGGACCAGGATGTATGTGCACATCTGTCTTTTCTGTGGTAGGGACACACAGAAAGTCACTAAAAACAGTGCAAAGGGACGTTGCAGAGTGAGAGCACTTAAGTGTTTGCTTGCAATGGGCCTGGGTTCTCCTTTGCTTGTCTATAATGGGAAAGTTAGTTCTTTCATAACTAACCTGCTTTCCACCTCCCCTTCCCAGCTCTGGTAGCTTACCCACCTGAAGGATATTTGGTAGCAGCTTGAGAGGGAGGTATTTCTATACTGCTAAGAACTCTCTTTGCCTCTCTTCTGTCTCTCAGAGAGGCCATATCTCTGGTTCCTCACTATGAGCAGGGTCAGTGGGGGCAAGGGATGGATTTTAGGCTCCTGCATTCTACTTCAAACTCTTTTTGTTCTCCACTTTTGCTTTCTAGGTGCTCTGAGCTCTTAATGTGTACAAATTTTGAATCATGCTAAAAATCTAGCTTTATGCACACTGGCAATATTGCTGGTATGACAAGCATAGTACAAAAAATAAATCCTTACTAGTATTATTACTTTCAGAAAAGCATTAATAAAATACCACCTAACACCTGAGGACCACAGGAACACAAACAAAATATCACTCATTTCTTTAAAAAGATGTTTTACTGTAAGTTATAAAGAATTGGTATTAAATTTCTAAATAACAACTAACATCAGTATTAGAAGCAATAAAGTTTATGACAAGGATTATGGGTATGGGAAATAAAGACAGGATATATGTGTATATAGTACAAAATAAAGCATTGAACAAAAATAAAACATGAATACTACACTAGAACAAATCACACTAATTTGATAAATGTGGAAGGCAACCTGATAGAGCAGAAAAAGCATAGATTTGTAGTTGAACAGACTTGGATTCCATTCCATAGTTTATCATCTCAAAAATGGGTATTATCATAATTAAAATCTTTTTATTATAAAATGAATTTAAGCAAACTAACCACTCATCAAAGGAAATAATCCTTTTATTATCATTGAGGGAAACAAAACCTCCAATACACATAGGAATATCTTTCCTTAGCAATTGTTCCCCTAATAGCCTGTACTTATTTTCATGATTCACTTTGAATCTTAATTTTATACTCCAAAGCCTTTCAAAGGCAAACCTCTAGGATGGCATCCAATTATCCCCACCTCCTGGTGTTTATTTTGTGTAATCCTCTTTGAGCAGAAGCTGGAATCTGGTGACTTGCTTCTAAGGAATAGAATATAGATAGAGATATTAAGAAAAAATCACAGTTCCAATTGCATCAAAATACCTATGAATAAATTTAACCAGCATCAAAATACCTATGAATAAATTTAACCGAGGAAGTTAAATAGTTGTACTCAGAAAACTATAAGATATTGAAGACAGAAATTGAAAAAGATAAAAATAAATGGAAGCATATACATGGCCCATGGATAGGAAGAATTAACATTGTTACAATGTCCATACTACCCCCCAAATTTATAGATTCAATACAATCCCTACCTATCAAAACACCAATGGCATTTTTCACAGAACTAGAACAAATAATCCAAAATTTATGGTACATGCAACAACAAAAGACCCCAAATAGTCACAGCAATCTTGGGAAAGAAGAACAAAGTTGGAGGTATCATATTACTTGATATCAAACTATACTGCAATGCTAGAGTAATCAAAACAGCACTTTACTGGCATAAAAACAGACATATAGATCAATAGAACAGAATAGAGAACCCAGAAATAAACCCATACCAATATGGTCAAATATATGACAAAGGAGGCAAGGATATACAATGGGGTAAAGGCAGTCTAGTCAATAAATGGCTTTGGGAAAACTGGACAGATACATAAAAAAAACCCCTGAAACTTAGACCACCTTCTTACACCATATATAAGAATAAACTCAAAATGGATTAAAGACTTAAATGTAAGACTCAAAACCATAAAACTCCTGGAAGAAAACATAGGCAGTAAAATCTCAGACATTTATCTTAGCAATATTTTTTCTGATATATCTTCTTGGGCAAGGGCAACAAAAGAAAAGAAAAAATAAGCAAATGGGACTCTATCAAACTAAAAAGTTTTTGCACAGCAAAGGAAACCATCAACAAGATGAAAAGACAACCTATTGAATGAGGGAAGATATGACCGATGATACATATGTTAAGGGGTTAATACCCAACATTTATAAAGAACTCATACAACTTAACACCAAAAAACCCCAAACACTCCAATTAAAAAATGGGCAAGAGGACCCACTCAAGTAGACATTCTTCCAAAGAGGCCAATAGACATATAAAAATATGCTCAATGTAACTCATTACCGGAGAAATGAAAATTATAACTACAATGAACTATCTCCTCATGCCTCTTAGAATGGCTATCAGCAAAAAAAACAAGAAATAACAAATTCTGGCTTGGATATGAAGAAAAGGGAACCCTCGTGCACTGTTGGTGGGATTGTAAATTGATGTAGTCACTATGAAAAGCAGTGTGAATTTTCCTCAAAAAATTAAAAATGGAATCACCTTATGACCTAGTAATTCCACTTCTGGGGATATATCTGAAGAAATCCAAATTGCTAATTTGAAAGAATATATGCACTTCTATGTTTATTGCAGCATTATTTATAATAACCAAGATGGAAGCAACCCAAGTGTCCATAGGTAGATGAGTGGATAAAAATGTGGTAGTCCATATATACAATAAAATATTACTTGGCCATAAAAAGGAATGGAATCTTACCATTTGTGGCAGCGTGGATGGGCCTACAGTGTATTATGTATTAAGTGAAATGAGTCAGACAGAGAAAGACAAATACCATATGATTTCACTTATGTGTAAAATCTAAAGAACAAAATAAATGAGCAAACAAAATGGAAACAGACTATAGATACAGAGATCAAACTGATGATTGCCAGATGGGTGGGAGACTGTGGGGGGGGGCTGGGTGAAAAAAGTGAAGGCATTAAGAAGTATAGATTGATAGTTATAAAATAGTCATGGGAATGTGAAGTACAGTGTAGGGAATATAGTCAATAATATTATAATAACTATGTATGGTGTCAGGTGGGTACTAGAATTATCAGGGAGCTCACCTTGCAAGTTATGTAAGTGTCTAACCACTATGTTGTACACCTGAAAGTAATATAAAATAATATTGTATGTCAACTATAATTGAAAAAAGAATAGATCATAGCAAAAATGGTGGAATATCACTCCTGTGATAAGGTATGAGACTGGGACTTCCATCTTGCTAGCTGACTGTCTTTCCAGCTAGCTTTGAAGAAGCAAGATGCTGTGTTGGAGAGGCCCAGTTGGCAGGGAACTGAATTAGCAACCAGCCAATTACTAGTGCTGGACCTTGGGCTGACATCCTGTGAGGACCTGAACCCTGCCAACAACCACATTAATAAACTTGGAAGGGGATACTTCCTCTGCTGAGCCTTGAGATGATACCCCAGCCCTGATTAATACCTTAATTATATAGCCTGTGAGAGCCCCGAAAGCCAAGAGCCCAGTGTACCTATGCCCAGATTCTTAATCCACAAATCTCTGAGATAATGTGTTGTTGTGAGCTGCTAAATTTGGGGGTGATTTTTAATGCTTTAGATAACCAATATGCCTGGAATTTACACTCTAGTATTAGAGTTTTTCCTTCAACACAGTGCCTGTTTTATTGAAATGTTTCAAAAATGTTAGGAACTATTATTATTGTAAGAAGATACAAATTGTACAAAATTAGAATATAGCTCAGGGCAGCTACTTAAAGAGAATAATAATGAGAGAAAAACACTTTTCCTTGAAAAAATATTTGTCAATAGATTCTGAGACAATTTAACTCAAATAAATAAGTTGTTAATACAACATGCCTACAAAATCTTTCCAATGTTTACATTTATGGGTTAGAAACATTGCTTTGCCTCTTTCAAATTGATAAATTTGGAGTGTATAATTACTTGCCTGGAGACTGTCCTAAATTTCATAAATACTTCTTACTTTTTCAATGAGATTCCATGGAGAGAAAGCACAAAATGCTAACATCTTGCCATAACATGCTTTTTCATTTTCCCCTTTTTAGCCAATACATTAAAAAAATTATTTTATTGTAGTTCAAGTACAGTTGTCTACATTTACCCCCATCACTCCCCTGCCACCCTAGCCATCCTCACCTCCCTCCCCTGCTTCCACCCTACCTTGGTTTTGTCCATGTGACCTTTATAGTTGTTCCTGAAAACCCTCCCCCTTCCTCCCCATTATCCCCTCCCACCTCCCCTCTGGTTACTGCCAGATTGTTTTTAATTTCAATGTTGCTCATTATATTTTGCTTGCTTGTTTGTTTTGTTGATTAGGTTCCAATTAAAGGTGAGATCATATGGTATTTTTCTTTCTCCACCTGGCTTATTTCACTTAGCATAATGTTCTTCAGTTCCATCTATGCTGTCTCTAAGGGTAGGAGTTTCTTCTGTCTTTCTGCTGTGTAGCATTCCATCATCTAAATATACCACAGTTTGTTTATACATTCATTTACTGGTGGGCACTTAGGTTGCATCCAGCACTTGGCTATTGAAAATTGTGCTCCTATGAACACTGGGTGCATAGGTGCTTTCAGATTGGTGTTTTAGGGCTCTTAGGATATAATGCCAGCAGTGGAATTGCTAGGTCAAAAGGCAGTTCCATCTTTAGTTTTCTGAGGAAATTCCATACTGTTTTCCACAGTGGCAGCACCAGTCTGCATTCCCACCAACAGTGCACTAGGGTTCCCTTTTCTCTGCATCTTCTCCAACACTTGTTTGTTGATTTGTTTATGATGGTCATTCTGACCTGTGTAAGGTGGTATCTCATTGTTCTTTTAATTTGCATCTCTCTGATGGCTAGTGATGCTGAGCATCTTTTCATATGTCTCTGGGCCCTCTGTATGTCCTGCTTGGAGAAGTGTTTGTTCAGGTTCTTTGCCCATTTTTTAATTGGGCTTTTTTGTCTTCCTGGAGTGGAGTCTTGTGAGTTCTTTATATATTTTGGAGATCAAACCCTTGTCTGAGGTATCATTAGCAAATATGTTTTCCCAAATAGTTGGTTCTCTTTTCATTTTAATGCTGTTTTCTTTAACCATGCAGAAGCTTTTAATTTATTCATTTAATCTTTTTTAAAAATATATTTTATTGATCATGGTATCACAGCTGTCCCATTTTCACCCCTTTACTCCCTTCCACCCTGCACACACCCTCCCACCCACATTCCCCCCTTTAGTTCATGTCCATGGGTCATACATATAAGTTTTTTAGCTTTTACTTTTCCCATACTATTCTTACCCTCCCCCTGTCTATTTTCTACCTACCATCTATGCTACTTATTCTCTGCAACTTTTCCCCCTCTCTCCCCCTCCCATTCCCATATTGATAACCTTCCACGTGATCTCCATTTCTGTGGTTCTGTTCCTGTTCTAGATGTTTGCTTCATTTGCTTTTGGTTTTGCTTTAGGTGTGGTTGTTAATCATTGTGAGTTTGCTGTCATTTTACTGTTCATATTTTTTATCTTCTTTTTCTTAGATAAGTCCCTTTAACATTTCATATAATAAGAAGGGCTTGGTGATGATGAACTCCTTTAACTTGACCTTATCTGAGAAGCACTTTATCTTCCCTTCCATTGTAAATGACAGCTTCACTGGATAGAGCAATCTTGGATGTAGGTCCTTGACTTTCATGACTTGGAATACTTCTTTCCAGCCCCTTCTTGCCTGTAAGGTCTCTTTTGAGAGATCAGCTGATAGTCTGGTGGGAACTCCTTTGCAGGTAACTGTCTCCTCTTCTCTTGCTGCTTCTAAGATTCTCTCTTAATTTTTAATCTTGGCTAATGTAATTATGATGTGCCTTGGTGTGTTCCTCCTTAGGTCCACCTTCTTTGGGACTCTGAGCTTCCTGGACTTCTGGAAGTCTATTTCCTTTGCCAGATTGGGGAAGTTCTCCTTTATTATTTGTTCAAATAAGTTTTCCACTTGTTGCTCTTCCTCTTCCCCTTCTGGTACCCCTATAATTCAGATGTTGGGACATTTAAAGATGTTGTGGAAGGTTCTGGAGGTTCCTAAGCCTCTCCTCATTTTTTGACTTCTTGTTTCTTCATTCTTTTCTGTTTGATTGTTTCTTTCTTCCTTCTGGTCCACTCCATTGATTTGAGTCCCAGTTTTCCTCCCATCACTATTGGTTCCCTGTGCATTTTTCTTCATTTCACTTATTGTGCCCTCCATTTTTTCCTGTAATTTGCAACCAAAATCAACCAATTCTGTGAGCTTCCTAATCACCAATGCTTTGAACTGTGCATCTGATAGGTTGGCTATCTCTTGTTTGCTTAGATGAATTGGCTCTGGGGCTTTGATCTGTTCTCCCATTTGAGCCATTTTTGGTTTTGTTTTGTTTTTCTTTTGGTCTGTTCTTGGTATTACATAGTGAGGGGCGGAGTTTTAGGTGTTTACCGGGGCAAGGCCTCTCAATTTCTGGGTTGTGATGCTGTAGGTGGGGGTAGGGTCTGAGAGGGAACAATGGTGCTTGCTCTGCTCTCTCTCAGATTCCAGTCCCTTCCGCCATTTTTCCCAAGCAAATTGGGCCCTTCTGGGGCTGATTTCTGTGTGGGTGGGCTTGTGTACATTCTAGGACCCTGTGGGTCTCTCCAACAAACTCTCCTGTGAGGCTAGCATTCTCTCCTGGCAGTTTAACCCCCACAAGTGTTTTCAATCAGTGCCTTTAGGCTTTGTTTCCTGGCGCTGGGGCCCTGGGTTGCGCAGTCTGTCTCGCTGCCCATTTTTGCCTGGTTTATCTGCACACAAATATGTGACCATGGTCAGCTGCCCTGTGCGCCTCGCTTGGTCTCCTCGTTGCTTCCCTGTGCCTGGTAACTGCCGCTTGGCACCTGGGGTGTGCCAACTGCCGCCTGTGAGTCCGGGACCACTAGCCACTGCTTTTTCCTGCCGAGATCCTTCTCTGCCGGCTGCCGACTCTGCCCCTCTTACTGGTCTGGGTGAATCATTGTTGGACTTCCATACAATTCAGTTTTCTATCTGTTCCGGTTATTTTTTTTGGTTCTGAATTTTTGTTGTCCTTAATATAGGTTGTGAGAAGAGGCACAGTGTGTCCACCTATGCCTTCATCTTGGCCGAAAGTCTATATTTATTGTTTTACTGTATTAAATTCATTAGCTTATTTAATGTTCATGAGAACTCTGAGGTAGGCATTGTGATCTTTGTTTTACAGATTAGGAAACTGAATCTCACAGAAATTAACTTGTCCAAGGTAAAACAAGTAGTGGCCTGGATTACTTCAAAACTTATCATTTTAATCAGACAAATACAATTAGCTTCATTGCAATATGATGACTTAGGACAGGGGTGTCAAATTCATTTTCACAGGGCGTACATCAGCCTCGCGGTTGCCTTCAAAGGACTGAATGTAATTTCAACTCCTTAACAGTTACATTTACACAGTCCTAGATCTTATTTCAGTGCTTTGAAACCAACCACAAGGCTGATGTGGCCCCTGGTGAAAATGAGTTTGATACCCCTGACTTAGGATGTAGTCTAATGTAGAGGTCTCCAACCTCCCTCCTTCCCATCCTGGACTGCGTTGCATTACTGCATGAGCTCCTCCCTCCCTGTCCCACCCCCCTTCGCAGTCTGAGCTGCACTTCCTGCCTTCCTACTCTTACTCTGATCAGTGGAAAAATTGTCCTCCACGATGTGGTCTTTGGTGCCAGAAAGTTTGGGGACCGCTGCACTCATATATAATAGGTGCTCAGTATATGTAAACTATGTTTATTTGAACTTGCATTCAAGCAAAAGCTTCTCTGTCAGTCCAAATTGAAAAACCAATTCCTCATACCCTGTGGGGGTAAACAGTCTTGCTCATAGTAGTCACATTGGTGCACACATCCTGAATGAGGTCCTGCTTCATCAAGTGATCTTAATAACCGGTCCAATTATGTTCTCTCAGGAGGCCCATCCAGCATGTTGTGATATTCTGAGCTCATTTCATTCTGCTTGGTTACTATGATTGAGCTCTGGGGGCTTCTGATGTGTTCACATAGGTTACCCACACCTATATATAGATGCTGGACTATTTGGAATAGTGATTAAATTTGAGGCACCAGTTGCTTTCCAATGATCTGTTGCAGCTGAAATTAAATACTCCTTTCTTTTATACCTCTAGAAGGCTTGGTTAACTTCTATTTACAGATGGAATTTTGCAGCTAGCATATTTTATAGAGCATGTACCTTAATGACAATAACAGAAACACCTAACAACTGTGTCAGCTTGACTTTTTATAAAATACTTTCATAGGCATCTCATTTAAATCCATGGCACTTCATCTATGCCTCTTGAGATGAATGACTTCCTATCTTGTATTATGGCTATTTATATACACAAGGCAGTATGGTCTGGTGGGGGAAAATCACATTCTGGCATCAGATAGACCTTAATTTGAATTCCAGATACACCACTTACTAGATGTGTGACTTGAATAAAGCTATAATCCTTACTGAATTTTTCCTCATTTGTAAAAGGGTTTTAATTATGCTCATCTTATAGGGTTTTTGTGAGGAATAAGGTAACATATAAAGTGTAGGATAATTAATAAGAACTCAACTAATATTTTCTAAAAATATTGTTAGTTTGTATAGTCTTAGCTAGCAAAATCTGTGACTGTTCTTAGTATTACCAACAGGCCTGGCATTGCATTTTCTATGGTTTAGAAAGAAGCTCAATAGATACTTCTTGCATGGACAAGTCTGGAGGCAGTCAGGGAAGTTATTATTATCCCAGTAGATGGAGGTTAAATGGCCTGCCTAGGGCTCACATGGTTGATAAATGATAGAACTGGAATTTGAATTCTGGTCATTTTCTGCCTAGTTGAATGCATCTTCCTACGGCCTTTTGGATTGGTTTGCAAGATTGATGTGCTGTGAATAAAATCTGTTGTGGAAGAGAGCCTAGTGAAAGCCTAGGATAGGTTCTCCACTAGGACGCAGATATTTTTGGGCATGCTTTAAAGGGACCCCCATTCACTGTCCCATGGACTACCAAAGAGACTTGTGAGAAAGAATGCCATGTACAATACACATGCTGGTCCAATAACAGAGCCTAAGTTGTTAGAGGGTTGGGGCAAGTATGAGTACAGTCTATTGCCTGCCATCCAGCTTTAGGATAGCTCCTCAGGGATTTGTGTCTAAATAGACACAAAGGTTGAGCGATGCTGAAATTCAAAACAAAGTACATGCACGAAAGACAGTAGTTTCTCTAAAGATCTCTGTTAGGCATTGGAAGGAAGACAAGGCAGGATGATTTTTATGTCTACCCAATTGAGAGTTAGCTGAGAACATAGATAAAAGTAATGGCTATAGCCAAAGGCACATGGGGTTATCAGGAAACAGAAATCAGTTTTGGCTCTTGGCTCAGTGACACAAGGGGCAACACATAGCTATAGATGCTCCCCAGCCTCCAGTAACTGGCACAGCAGAGCACCTGGTGCCATTTTGTTTCAAGAGCAGCACAAGGCAGCATCAGTAGCTTAATGTGGCTCTGGAGGCTTTGGGAACAGAAGGCAGCAATATCCTTGGTTATAAACATCAATGCCCTCAGAAGGTGAGCACTGGCAGCACTGATGAGGTGCCTGTGGTATCACTTCTACAGGTAGTGGAGGCCTAGGAAGTCCATAAGGCTGAGAAGTAGACTTGAAACAACCACTAGGGTGTGTGAGAAAAATGGAGGACCTATTTTTGGGTGAAAACTAGAGAAAGGTTATTTATGACCATTAATTAATAATCTTGTTTTTTCTTTTAACCATAGCTTGGTATAGTTTGGGTAATTACAGATTAGTAACATGATACCAAAACTCAGACAATTTACCCTGCAGCCTGGAGCCCTTCCTGCTCCCATTTCTTGGTATGAGAAGTACTGATAATGAGAGAGTATGAAACAGTTTTTAAAATTTAACAGTAACTTTTAAATCTCACATTAATTAGTTGCTATAAACACTTTTTTTATTCCCCTTCATTTTTTTCACCCTTTCTTCTGGCAACCATCAGTTGTTTCTGTGTTTCTATGAGTCTCTTTTTACTTAGTTTGGTTTGTTTGTTTTGCTTTTTTAGATTCCACACATAAGTGAGATCATTTGGTATTGGTCTTTCTCTATCTAACTTTTTTCACTTAACACAATACCCCATAGTTCCATTCATGTTGTGGCAAGTGGCAAGATTTAATTATTTTCTATTGCTGAGTAGTATTTCATTTTGTATGTGTATATCACATCTTCTTAATGTATTCATTTATCAGTGGACACCTAGGTTGCTTCCATATGTCGGGTATTGTAAATAATGCTGCAGTGAACATAGGGGTGCATATATCTTTGCAAATTAGTGTTTTCAGTTTCTTTGGATTAATACTCAGAAGTGCAATTTCTTGGTTGTAGATCTATTTTTTAATATATTTTATTGATTATGCTATTACAGTTGTCCCATTTCTCCCCCATCACTCCCCACCACTCTGCACACCCCCTCCCACCCACATTCCCCCTTTAGTTCATGTCCATGTGTCCTAAGTTCTTTAGCTTCTACATTTCTCATGCTATTCTTGCCCTCCCCCTGTCTATTTTCTACGCACCATCTAGGCTACTTATTCTCTGTAACTTTTCCCCCTCTCTCGTCCTTCCACTCCCCTGTTGCTAACCCTCCATGTGATCTCCATTTCTGTGTTTCTCTTCCTGTTCTAAATGTTTGCTTTTGTCTTAGGTGTGGTTGTTAATATCTGTGAGTTTGCTGTCTTTTTACTGTCATATTTTTATCTTCTTTTTCTTAAATAAGTTCCCTTAACATTTCATATAATAAGGGCTTGGTGATGATGAACTCCTTTAACTTGACCTTATCTGAGAAGCGCTTTATCTTCCTTTCCATTCTAAATGACAGCTCACTGGATAGAGCAATCTTGGATGTAGGTCCTTCCCTTTCAAGACTTCTTTCCAGCCCCTTCTTGCCTGTAAGTTCTCTTTTGAGAAATCAGCTGACATTCTGGTGGGAACTCCTTTGTAGGTGACTGTGCCCCTATCTCTTGCTGCTTCTAGAATCCTGTCCTTCATTTTAATCTTGGCTAATGTAATTACGATGTGCCTTGGTGTGTTCCTCCTCGGGTCCACCTTCTTTGGGACTCTCTGAGCTTCCTGGACTTCCTGGAAGACTATTTCCTGTGCCAGATTGGGGAAGTTCTTTATTATTTGTTCAAATAAGTTTTCCACTGGTTGCTCTTCTTCTTCCCCTTCTGGTACCCATATAATTTGGATGTTGGGACGTTTAAAGATGTCCTGGAGGTTTCTAAGCTTCTCCTCATTTTTTTTGAATTCTTGTTTCTTCATTCTTTTCTGTTTGTTCGTTTCTTTCTTCCTTCTGGTCCACTCCATTGATCTGAGTCCCAGTTTTCCTCCCATCTCTATTGGTTCCCTGTGTATTTTCCTTCATTTTACTTATTGTAGTTTTCATTTTTTCATCTAATTTGTGAGCAAAATCAACCAATTCTGTGAGCATCCTGATCACCAGTGCTTTGAACTGTGCATCTGATAGGTTGGCTATCTCTGGTCGCTTAGATGAATTGGCTCTTGGGCTTTGATCTGTTCTCCCATTTGAGCCATTTTTTTTTTTTTGGTCTGGTCACGGCTGTTACATAGTGAGGTGTGGAGCCTTAGGTGTTCCCCAGGGCGGGGCAGCTCAGTTGCTGGGTTGTGATTGTGTATGTTGGGGTGGGGTCCAAGAGGGAACAATGGTGCTTGCTCTGCTCTCTCTCAGATTCCAGTCCGCTCCTCCACTTCCCCTTCACGGGGATTATCTGTGCGTGAATGTGGGACCACCTGGTCAGCCAGCTGCCTTGTGTAGCCTCACTGGGTCTGCACCATTGCCACCCTGTGCCCGGGGTCTGCTAGCCACCACCTGTATGCCTAGGATCTGCCAGCCACTGCTGCCTGTGCAACTGACTGATCAGGCAGCCTCCACTTTTTCGTGCCGCGTGTCCGCCCCTCTTACTGATCTGGATGGATGGTTGTTGGACTTCCATACAGTTCACTTTTCTATCAGTTCTGGTTGTTTTCTTGTTTCTAAATCTTTGTTGTCTTGAATTTTGGTTGTGCAAGGAGGCACAGTGTGTCCACCTACGCCTCCATCTTGGCCGGAAGTCCTGGAACTATGTAGATCTATTTTTAATGTTTTGAGGAATGTCCATGCTGTTGTCATTAGTGATGGCACCAGTTTACAATGCCACCAACAGTCCATGAGGGTTCCTTTTTCCTTGGAAAAGTTTAGTAGGTGGTATACAAGAAAGGTTTCCTTGATCAAGTAAGTTTAAGAGATATTGGGTGATACAGTGTAAGTATATTTCCCTACTGAAGGCCCTTCCAGTGAGCTCACATGTATGGAGACTTTGAGAGGGGAAAAATAATAGCTGAAATATGAAGAATTCCTCAAAGAGAGGCAGTAAACCAAGGTGTTGAGTGGGGTCTCTGGCAGCAGGCTTTCTGGGTTGAGAATGCAGCTAGGATCTGTCCCTTGCTAGTTATAGGAACTTGGAAGAGTTTATTTCATCTTTTTGTGCCCCATTTGTCTTTATCCATGAAATAGGGGATGATAATGGTAATACCTATCTCATAGAGTGGTTGAGATTTTATATATATATAATTTTCTTGGTTGTTAGGAAATTCTCAATAAATACAAGCTAATATGATTAGACTCTCTAACCCTTTTCCTGCAAAGCATCTCATAGCATTAGGGTCTTAAGGCACACATACAGTTTGGAAAATGCTGAACTGGGTCCTTTTGGTAGAAAGATTATAGGGGGATAGCATAGGGGAAGAAAGCAAGTGAAAGAGGTCAAGTCAAGTCTGGGCTGAAGGACTACAACTTTGTAGTCTAAATCTCAATTTATTTTTTCTTCCTTAATTTCTTTCTCCATCTCCAGATATATATATTTTTTATTTCTAAGGAGATAATCATTTGCCAGCCTCAAATTGGTTATGTGTACCTTTTGGAAGAAGGAGAATGAATTGAAAGACAGGTGTTTTGTCAATTATCCAGTGGCTTAAATGTGTTTGATTTCTGCATCTGAAAAGTAGATCTACTTTTATTGAATGGCACCTTGGACAAAGGAATGATACCAAAACACTCAAAATTAATCCAAGCCCATAATCAAATTGAATTACCTTCTTGTACTCCATCAGAAAATGGAAAATGACAAGAAATCAAGTGGTATCCTGACTGGGCAGGATACCCAGTGTGTGTGTGTGTGTGTGTGTGTGTGTGTGTGAGAGAGAGAGAGAGAGAGAGAGAGAGAGAGAGAGAGAGAGAGAGAGAGAGAGCTGGATATTCTATACTTCCAACTATGTGGCTTATTAATGTACAGAGGGCTGGGCCTCAACTACAGAGTTTTGTTTTAGTGGGTCTATTGGTGGCAGGTATGGGGAGAGGGCTGAGAATTTTGTTCCCAGGTAATGCTACTGCTGTTGGTCCAAGGACTGCATTTGAGAACTGCTGATAAAGAGGTTAAGGGAATAGGCCCTGAAATTGGACAGACCTGGGTTTAAATTTTAGTCCCACCACTTAAAAGATGTGGAATCTAGCCCTGACTGGTGTGACTGAGTGGATTGAGTGCTGGCCTGTGAACCAAAGGGTCACTGGTTTGATTTCCAGTTAGGGCACATGCCTAGGCTGCAGCCCAGGTCCCCAGTAGGGGGCATGCAAAAGACAACCACACATTGATGTTTCTCTTTTTCCCTCCCATCCCCTCTTTCTAAAAATAAATAAATAAAATATTAAAAAAAAGAAGGAATCCTGAATCACCAAATCAAAAGAACCCATACACCCCTGTGTTCATAGCTGCATTATTTACAATATCCAAGTGCTGGAAACAGCCTAAGTGTCTATCAGTAAATGAATGGATGAAAGAACTGTGATATATTTACATAACAGAATAATATGCAGCAGAAAGAAGGCAGCAGCTCCTACCCTTTTTCGACAGCCCTTCGCAACAACAGCATGGATAGAACTGGAGAGCATTACGCTAAGTGAAATAAGCCAGGTGGTGAAAGACAAATACCATACGATCTCACCTGTAAGTGGAACCTAATTAACAAAACAAACAAGCAAGCAAAATAGAACCAGAGACATGGAAATAAAGAACAAACTGACAGTGACCAGAGGGGAGTGGAGAGGTGGATAGCGGGGGAAAGAATGGGAAGGGTTGTCAAGGAACAGGCATAAAGGACCCATGGACAAAGCCAATGCAGGGGGGCGGTGTGTAGGATTGAGTATAGGAAGAGGGGGTGGGGGAGAGTGGTGGCAGGAAAATGGGGACAAGTGTAGTTGAACAATAATAAAAAAGGAATATTCAATAGATGAATTTTTAATATTATCAAGCTAAGAAAGGTAGTCACAATAAAATTTATCTTACTGACTTCTGGCCAAGATGGAGGCGTAGGCAGACACACTGTTCCTCCTATCACAACCAAAATTAAGGACAACAAAGATTTAGAAACAAGAAAACAACCAGAACTCAGAAAATCGAACTGTTTGGAAGTCCAACAATGATTCATTCAGACTGGTAAGAGGGGCAGAGTTGCGGCATGGAAAAGTGGAGGTGCGGACCCGGAACCCAGGCAGCAGCGGCTGGGAGCCCCCAGGTGCACAGGTGGTGACTAGCAGAACCCGGGCCCGGGGTGGCAACTGTACAGAACCAGTGAGGCCGCACAAGGCAGCTGACTGACCAGGTGGTCCCACATTCACGCGCAGATAATCCAGGCAAAGGGGAAGCGGTGGAAAGGACTGGAATCCGAGAGAGAGCAGAGCAAGAGCCATTGTCTCCTCTCAGACCCCACCCCTACATGAAGAGTCACTACCCAGCAACTGGGCTGTCCCACCCTGGGGAACACCTATGGCTCCACTCCTCACTATGTAAGAGCCATGGCTAGACCAAAAAAAAAAAAAAAAAAAAAAAAAAAAAAAAAAAAAAAACAAAAAAAAAAAAAAAAAAAAAAAAAAAAAAAAACAGAAATGAAAATGGCTCAAACCAGAGAACAAATCAAAGCCCCAGAGCCAATTTATCTAAGCGACGAAGAGATTGCCAACCTATAAGTTGCACAATTCAAAACCCTGGTGATCAGGATGCTCACAGAATTGGTTGATTTTGCTCACAAATTAGATGAAAAAATGAAGGCTACAATAGGTGAAATGAAGAAAAATGCACGGGGAACCAACAGAGATGGGAGGAAAACTGGGACTTAAATCAATGGAATGGACCAGAAGGAAGAAAGAAACAGCCAAACAAAAAACAAGGAAGAAACAAGAATTCAAAAATTGAGGAGAGGCTCAGGAACCTCCAGGACATCTTTAAACGTCCCAACATCCAAATTATAGGGGTACCAGAAGGGGAAGAAGAAGAGCAACCAGTGGAAAACTTATTTGAACAAATAATAAAGGAGAACTTCCCCAATCTGGCAAAGGAAACAGACTTCCAGGAAGTCCAGGAAGCTCAGAGAGTCCCAAAGAAGTTGGACCCGAGGAGGAACATGCCAAGGCACATTATAATTACATTACCCAAGATTAAAATGGAGGAGAGAATTCTAGAAGCAGCAAGGGATAAGGGGACTGTCACCTACAAAGGAGTTCCCATCAGACTGTCAGCGGATTTCTGAAGAGAACTTACAGGCAAGGAGGGGCTGGAAAGAGGTATTCCAAGTCATGAAAATCAAAGACCTACATCCAAGATTGCTCTATCCAGCAAAGCTGTCATTTAGAATGGAAGGGAAGATAAAGTGCTTCTCAGATAAGGTCAAGTTCAAGGAGTTCATCATCACCAAGACCTTATTATATGAAATGTTAAAGAGACTTATCTAAGAAAAAGAAGATAAAAAATATGAACAGTTAAAAGACAGCAAACTCACAGGTATTAACAACCAGACCTAAAACAAAAGCCAACTAAGCAAACCACTACAACAGGAGCAGAAACACAGAAATGGAGATCACATGGTGGGTTAGCAATAGGGGAGAGGGAAGAGGAGAGAGGGGGACAAGGTACATAGAACAAGTAGCATAGATGGTGGGTAGAAAATAGATAGGGG
>PVKU01011017.1:0-47099 GCA_004027475.1 Anoura caudifer | reverse complement strand
ATGAACAGTAAAAAGACAGCAAACTCACAGGTATTAACAACCAGACCTAAAACAAAAGCCAACTAAGCAAACCACTACAACAGGAGCAGAAACACAGAAATGGAGATCACATGGAGGGTTAGCAATAGGGGAGTGGGAAGAGGAGAGAGGGGGACAAGGTACATAGAACAAGTAGCATAGATGGTGGGTAGAAAATAGATAGGGGGAGGGCAAGAATAGTGTGGGAAATGTAGAAGCGAAAGAACTTATGACACATGGGCATGAACTAAAGGGGGGAATGTGGGTGGGAGGGAGTGTGGAGGGTAATGAAGGGGGGAAATGGGACAACTGTAATAGCATAATCAATAAAACATAATTAAAAAATAACTGGTGTTGGGAAAATTAAACAAATATGTACAAATAAATGAAACTAGACCACCTTCTCACACCATATACAAGAATAAACTTAAAATGGATTAAACACTTTAATGTAAGACTCAAATCCATAAAACTCCCAGAAGAAAATACATGCAGTAAAATATCTAATATTTCATCCCAGGCAAGAAAAACAAACAAAACATTAACAAATGGGACTACAGTAAACTAAAAATGTTTTTGCACAACAAAGGAAACAATCAAGAAAACAAAAAGACAACCTACTGAATAGAAAAACATATTTGCCAATGATTTACCTGGTAAGGAGTTAATATCCAAAATTTATAAAGAACTCATAAAACTTGATATCCAAAACAAACAAATAAACCAAACAATCTAATTAAAAATTGGGCAGAGGATAGAAAACATTTCTTAAAGAGGGTACACAGATAGCCAATGGATACATGAGAAGATCCTCAATATCACTAATCCTCAGTGACATTGTGGTCTGAATTTGCATTCAGACCACAATCACATATCAACTCATGCCTGTCAGAATGGCTATCTTCAATAAATCCAGAAACAATAAGTTTTAGAAAGGATGTGCAGAGAAAGGAACCCTCAAACACTATTTGTGGGAATGCAGCTTGGTGTAGCCACTATGGAAAACAGTGTGGAAGGTCCTCAAAAAATTAAAAATGGACTTGGCTTATAATCCTGTGCTTCCACTTCTTAGTGTATAACTGAAGAAACCAAAAACACTAATTCCAAAGAGTATATGCACCCCTATATTCACTGCAGAGTTATTTACAATAGCCAAGATATTGAAGCCACTGAAATGTCCATCATTAGAGGGGTGGATAAAAAATGGAATATTACTCAGCTGTAAAAAAGAATGAAACCTTGCCATTTGTGAGAGCATGGATGGACCTAGAGGTATTATGTTAAATGAAATAAGTCAGTCTGGGAAAGACAGATACCATATGATTTCATTTATATGTGTAATCTAAAGAAAACACTAAATGAACAAAGAAAATAGAAACAGACTCATAGATACAGAGAACATTTTGATTGTTGCCAGATTGCAGGGGGCAGGTTGAGGACTGGGTGAAAAAGCTGAAGGGAGTAAGAAGCACAAATTGGTAGTTAAAAAATAATCACAGGCATATAAAATACAGTAAAGGGAATATAGTCAATAATAACATATGGTGCCAGATGGGTACTGGAAATACTAGGGGGAACCACTAGGCCATGTACCTGAAACTAATATAAAATAATATGAAATGTTAAGTGTAATTGAAAAATTAAAAAAAAAAGAACTCATAGAATTCAACAACAACAACAAAAATTGCCATTACATAACAGGAAGAGGACTTCAACAGACAATTTTCCAAGGAAGATATAGATATGGTCAACAAATACCTGATAAAATATATTCTACAACACTAGCTATAAGGGAAACACAAATCAATAATCAATACAATGAGATACCACCTTACACATTAGAATGACTGTTATCAATAAGACAACAAATAAGTTTTGGAGAAGATGTGTAGGAAAAGGGACCCATGTACACTGCTGGTGGGAATGTAAATTGGTGTAGTTGCTATGGAAAACAGTATGGAGTTTCCTCAAATCATTAAAAATAAAGCTACCATATGAGAAACAATCCTGCTTCTGGGTATCTATCCAGAGACATTGAGAACACTTATTTATAAATATCTATGTACCCTTATGTTCACTGAGCACTATTCACAACAGCCAAGACATGAATACCACCCAGTGTCCTTTGATGGATGACTGGATTAAGAAGTGGTACATACATACAATGGAATAGTACTCAGCCATAAAACAGGATGAAATATGGCCATTTGTTACAACATGGATGGATCTTGAAAGTATTATGCTAAGTGAAATAATTCAGATGGAAAAATACAAGATCATAATATTTTATTCATATGTGGGATAGTACACAAAAAGCAACAGATGAACAACAACAACAAAAACCCTCATAGATACAGACAACAGAATGATGGTAAGCGAAGGGGAAAGGGGCTGGGAGAGGACAAAAGAGGCAAGAGGAGTCAAATACAAGGTGAAGAAAGGAGACTAGACTTCAGGTAGTGAACACATAATAGAGTCTAAAGGCATTGTATTATTTTGTTGTACACCTGAAATTTATGTAATGTTACTAACAAATTTAATGTAAAAAAAGAAAATCTGAAAGAATCAGTAAAAAACTCCTAAAACTAGTGAAGAGTTATAGTAGGGTTGTAGGATAGAAGATTAATACAGAAAAGTTAATCATTTTTCTATAGACAGGCATGGCTTGGAGATACTATGGGTTCAGATCCAGACCATTGAAATACAGTGAGCTACAATCTTTTTTGGAGGTAGAGAGTCTTGCCTTCAATTGGTTAAAAAAAAAAAAATGCAATATTTGTGAAGCACAATAAAATGAGGTATGCTTGTAGTAGTAATAGACAAGTGGCATTTGACATTAAGAACACAATACTGTCTAGCATCTAAAAATGGAAATACTCAGGTATAAACCTAAGAAAATAAGTATAAATAGTTATATGATTAAAACTACAAAACTCCGATAAATGAAATCAAAGAAGAACAAAATAGAGAGATGTATATACTCATGGATTGAAGGACTCAATATTGTCATGACATCAGTTTTTTCTAACTTCTGTATTTAGTGCAATCCCAGTAAAAATCTCAGCAAGTTATTTTGTAGATATTTACAAATTGATTATAAAGTTTATATGGAGAGGCAAAAGGCCCAGAATAGCCAACATAATATTGAAAGAAAGAACAAAAGCAGAGACTATTTGACTTTAAGACTTACCATAAAGCTACAGGTGTACAGACAGTGTGGTATTGGTGACAGAGTATAAAAATGGATCAAAAGAACATAATAGAACATCTATACATAGATCCACATAAATACAGTCAACTGATCTTTGACAAAGGAGCAAGGATAATATAATAGAGAAAAGCCAGTTTTTTCAACAAATGGTGCTGAAACAATTCAACATCCACATGCAAAATATAAATCTAGACCAAGACTTCATACCTTTCAGAAAAATTGACTAAAATAGATTACAGGCTAAATATAAAACAAAAAAATTATTAAACTGTTAGAAACTAACTTAGGAGAAAATCTATGGATTTGGTGATGACTTTTAGGACAAAATGCCAAAGGACAGCCCATGAAAGAAAAATGATAAGCTGGACTTCATTAAAATTAAAAATTTCTGCTCTGCAAAAGACACTGTCAAGAAAGTGAAAAATAAGCCACAGACTCATGTAAATACCTGCAAAACACATATCTGATGAAGAACTGTTACTAAAACACACAAAAAAAAGACTCTTAAAATGCAGTAATAAGAAAATATACAATCCAATTTTAAATAGGGTCAA
Organism: Anoura caudifer; assembly: GCA_004027475.1. Classification (NCBI taxonomy): domain Eukaryota; kingdom Metazoa; phylum Chordata; class Mammalia; order Chiroptera; family Phyllostomidae; genus Anoura; species Anoura caudifer. Next base: position 43,316 of record PVKU01011017.1, on the reverse strand, counting down.
AGACCCTAACATTCATCTCACTAAAGAAGATATACAGATATCAGGTTAGCAAATGAAAAAATGTTCTACATCCTATGTCATCAGGAAAATGCAAATTAAAACAACAATCAGATACACCTATTACAGTGGCCAAAATCTGAATACTAACAGCACAATGTGCTGATGAGGCTGTGGAGTCACAGTAACGCTCATTCATTGCTGGTGGGGATACAATATGGTGCAGCCGCCTTGGAAGACAGTTCAGTGGTTTCTTACAAAACTAAACATACTCTTACTTTATAATCCAACAATCATATTGTTTGGAAAACAAGCTGAAAACTTATGTGTACACAAAAGCCTGCACATGGATATTTATAGCAGCTTTATTTACAATCACTAAATTGGCAGTAGTGATTTAATTGGCAGTAGGGCAGTAGATAAACCAGCTTTAGTGCTATAAAGAAATGAACTTTTAAACAATGAAAAGATATGGAAGAAACTTAAATGCGTATTACTAAGTGGAAGAAAGCAATCTGAATATGCTACATACTACATCTAGCTATATGACATTGTGGAAAGGGCAAAACTATGGAGACAGGAAAATATCAATGGTTTCTAGGGTCTGGGGAGGGAGGGATCAAGGATTTGGAGGGCAGTAAAACTGCTCTTTATGATACTATAATGATGAATATATGTCATTACACATGTACCCAAAGAATGAACAACACCAAGTGAACCCTAATTTAAACCACAGGCTTTGGGGTGGCATGATGTGTCCTGCATGCTCGTAAGTTGTAACAAATGCACCGCTCCAGCAGAGATGTTGATAATGGGAAATGCTGTGCATGTGCGGAGGCAAGAGGCATATGGAGAATCTCTATACATTCCACTTGATTTAGGAAGGAGCCTAAAACTGCTCTACAAGTTAAATCTATTTAAAAACCCAGCTAATAGCACCAAAGTGATGAAAATGCACCACTAAAGAGCCTACAAAAATACTGGTATAGCTCATAAACTCAATGTTGAGAGAAAACAAAGTTGGACACAAAAGCATGTTTTGCATGATCCATGTATTTGAAGTGTAAGGATAGACACGACTAGTGTATGGTGTTGGAAGAGATGGGAGAAGGGAAATGTGGAGGCACTGGTGTGCTAGCATCCCACCATTTTTTCCACTGGGTACTGATTATATGGATATACTCTTTCCAATCATCACGCTGCATAATTTTGATTAGTGAACTTGTGAGTATATTATGCTATACTTAGATTAAAAGTTTTTTAATAAAATAAAGGTAATGGTGTAGATAAGTCATGGCACAGCTTGAATATTGCACTGGTACTAAAACATATCTAAAGGGACATCACATACTAAGGAAGCTAGTCATTATGTGAACAGTCTGAAATCAAGTCACAGAAAGCTGGAGAAGAAAGTGGGATCACTGAGCCTGAGAAATGAGAAAGCAGGTGTGATTACTGTCTCTGGACTTTCGCATCATTGCCAAACTGAAGAGCCTAGCTCAGTGTGGGTTACCCAGAGGGTGGGATCAGCTCCCCCTTATGTGAGATTAGAACATATAGGGAAGCTGTCCAAAGATGAGTGTAGTCTTAGGCCAGGGAATCTGTCATCACTCCAAGTGTTAGGTAGTACCCACCTGTTCCATATACAGTCACCAATATATGAGCATCCCTTAAGTGCCAGGCATGGGGAGGAAACTATCCGTTCTCAAGGAGAGCCCAGTACCAGGTGAAAGAGGGCCAATCATAAAGCTATGGATATCATCCCATATTGTAGGGGACCAGCTTGCTTTGGTCTGGCAAATGTGACTCAGCTCTGCATGGAAAACCTACAGAAGCAAGGTGGTGGGCAGGAGCCAGACCTTCAAACCAAGTTTTCCCATGGGAATCAGGCCTAGAAAATGCATACAGAGGGTTATGGCTTGCTCTTGCTAAAACTCCCTCACCCTGGTCTGAAATGGTAGATGTGTACTGTCTAGCTTCAAGACAACTTCCAAAGCCTGTGTGAGTTTTCTCAAGGACAGAGCTACTCAGCTTGCCACCGTTCCCTTCTGCAGGTTATTTTAATTTCCTTGATTGTATTTAAAATGTAGATAATAATATTCTATGTAATAGCTAATAAATCCTTCTTTGATGTAAAACCCAAGAAAAACAATAAAAGCCTGTCTAAGCAAGGGTGGGGCGCTCTCCTCTTGAGAGACTGGCCGAGGCTCTACGAGCTGCAGTTACGGCCAGCACACCAACTTAGTGGGAACATGCGCATCAGCCCAAGTAAGGGCCAACGACACCGAGTGCTTTTCAGTAAGGTTATGGGGTGTGTTGTATTTCAGAGAAAAAGGGTATTGTTCCAAGGTAACCCTCTCTTGCAACCACACTGTCTTTAGTAGGCAGAAGCCTTGCTCTCTCTCTCTGGCAATCGCTGCACTTACAGGTATGGGTCAGGTAGTTAAGAGCCACAAGGTCATCCGCCACTGAAAGTCACCTGTGACAGGATAAGTTGGATGTAGGCCAGGACAGTACGGTAGGTTTCCTGCCAACTGCAAGCAAAAGTCCATGCAATGAGTGGCACGCTGTAAAAAACATTCACAAGCCCATCCCTGCAGCACAACCCCCAATCAGATTTTAGGCTTGGGAGAGAGAGCAATGAATTTTCCTTTCAACTAGCTTTTTTTTCTTACAAGCGTCTCTGTGCATTCTTTCTTTAAAAGCTGCTTTTTGCAGGCCTTTTGATTCCGCCTTTTCCCTCCACCTGCCTGTAAACAGAAAAGCAGATAGTAAATGAGTGTTTCGGTTTCAACCGAACTCTGCAGATTGCTTTTATTTTTTTATTTTTTAATTTATTTTAATTGTTGTTCTTGTCCAGTTTTCTGTCTTTTACTCACATCCCAGCCCACTGCCCCAGCCCTCCCCACTTCCCTCCCATTTCCACCCCCCTAGTTTTTATCCATGTGTCCTTTATACTTGTTCCTGTAAACCCTTCCCCTTTTCCCCTGATCTTCCCTCCCCTCTCCCCTCTGGTCACTGTCAGTCTGTTCTCAATTTCAGTGTCTTTGGTTATATTTTGCTTGTTTGTTTGTTTTGTTAGTTAGATTCCTGTTAAAGGTGAGATCATATGGTATTTGTCTTTCACTTCCTGGCTTATTTCACTTAGCATGGTGCTTTCCAGTTCCATCCATGCAGTTGCAAATGGTAGGAGCTCCTTCTTTCTTTCTGCTGCATAGAATTCCATTGTGGAAATGTACCATAGTTTTTTGATCCATTCATTTACTGATGGGCACCTGGGTTGCTTCCAATACTTGGCTATTGTAAATAGTGGTGCATAGGTTCTTTTGGACTGGTGTTTCAGGGTCCTTAGGATATAATCCTAGCAGTGGGATTGCTGGGTCAAAAGGTAGATCCATTTTTAGTTTTCTTAGAAAATTCCATACTGCTTTCCATAGTGGCTGTACCAGTCTGCAATCCCACCAACAGTACACTAGGTTCCCCTTTTCTCCACAACCTCTCCAACACTTGTTGTTTATTACTTTGTTTATGATGGCCATTCTGACTTCTGCACAGCTAAAGAAAACAGTATTAAAATAAAAAGAGAACCGACTGTATGGGAAAACATATTTTCCAATGATACCTCAGACAAGGGTTTAATCTCCAAAATATATAAAGAACTCACACAACTCCACTCTAAGAAGACAAGCAACCCAATTAAAAAATGGGCAAAGGACTTGAACAGACACTTCTCCAAGGAGGATATACAGACGATCCAGAGACACATGAAAAGATGCTCAATGTCACTAGCTATCAGAGAGATGCAAATTAAAACCACAATGAGATACCACTTCACACCAGTCGGAATGCAGATTGCTTTTAGAACTCAGTGATAGTTACAGGGTTATTTATGAGTGTCTCAGCTTCTTGCTGAAGCACCAAAGATAAGAGACAGTCCTCCCTCTGGCTTGAGATCTCGTGTTCCTACATGAGTAGGGCCTTGCAGAGGTGTCTGGGGTCAATCCCCAAGACATGCAGGGGCCTCACAGGGAATTCCAACACAGTAATTTAACTCTCAGCTGGGTCAGGGAGCAAAATATAAAGGTTGGTCACCTGGTACTTCAAGCTCCCACCCGCAGTCTTAAAGGCTTGGAGAAAAAACCTAAAACCCATAAGCGGGGTTAGGGTACCCTGCATGACAGGCAGGCCTCCTCGACTGCCTCTCACCAACAGTACATTTTGACCCATTACATTCTTTTCACTAAAAACAAGTAAGATTTAAAGGTGCAGATGGAGTGAAAGAGAAACTGGTTTTGTAATTGCCATGCTTGTAGCAGGAGGAATATAAAAAAAAGGTTCTTTTATTTGTTACAAAATTATATAAAACAAAAGTTTTTGTGAATCCTCAACCATGGGAATGGGTTCTCTAAAGAACTAGAACAATGCTTTATGCTAATTCTGAAGCTTTTTAAGGCTGCTAGATGTCTCCCTGATAAGAGATCTCTAAACTTAGTTATTGAGGAAAAAATTGGACAGCTTTTGAAACAGCACCAGGTAGTGTGAGATAAAGGCTATTATCTCACTCCTTTAGAGGATTTAATTTGAAAATACTGGTGTGCTTGAATTTTGTTTTTGTTTTAAAAGTAATGTCTCATTCTCAAAATGTTTTGGTAATTAGAATGAAATCTCTAATGTTGTTACATCCTAAGAATTCTACTCAGAAAGAATTTAAATTGATTATTTAAAAAAAGAAAAAGATCTCACTTTCCTCAGACAGTAAAAAGCGCGTGAAGAAAAACAATGAAAAAATGTGTCTTTTAACCATTCTAAATCCTCTTTCTGAAGACCTAGGAACTGCTTCAGTCCTAGCAACAAGCTATGCCAAACTTAGCATCCTCCCTCCCTCTTTTCCACTCTCCCTAAAGTTGTCAAAGGCACTAGATAATGAGACAGCTCACTTTTGAGCACACTCCAGGAATGCAGTAATCACCAAGAATAGAAAAAAAAAGGTAAATATATTTGCCAGTAGAAAAAAAAAAACCTGTTTCTAAAAGTTATGAATGTGTTCATAAATTCATCAATCTAAAGCATGCTATAAGTGGAATAAGAGGTGTGACATGCTAAAAAAAATTAAGAATCCTCCATTTATGCCAGAGTCATGACCTTTTAATATAAAAATAAAATATAAGTGTACTGTCTCCCAAGGAGAACTAGCCCTTCTCCACGGAAGACTAAATATTATTTTTTAACTCAATACCTGTAAACACTGATTGTTTCCTTGGAGAAGAACTGGCTATTCTCCTGGAGGGAACAGTTAGTCAATCAAGTCACAAAAGGCCCTTGGCACATAACCACTTTTGTCTAAAATATATTTGAGCAGAACCACCCCCCTCAAGCTCCCCATTTTCCTTGTAAACTCTAAACCTAGAAGCTACCAAATCCTAAGAACAACAGGGCAGTTAACTTGCTGCTCAAATTCATTGCAGCCTGCAAAAACAGCAGAAGGCCTGTTTTTCCAAGCAGGGAAAAAAAATAGCACTTTTAAAACTGAGACTGTTTTTCAGCCGTCACTTAAAACCAAACCTTGTTCACACTGCCCCCTACCTGTTGCAAACTGAGAAGCCAAGAGTTAAAGGCTTAAAAGAGCCCTCCCGGAAGGGCTAAAATCAGACCCCCAAAGCTAAAAAGAAAAAAAAAAAATAGAAAAACTTAAAAGACTGTTTCTTTATCATTTCCAAGCTAAGCAATTATTAAAGAACGCCCTGACTGTCAAGCCCTTACCGAGTCACCTCCATCCATGGTAGTTAACCCTGGAGGACTAAGTTGTCAAATGATTTGGCAAACAGATGTCACTCATTACGCTTCTTTTAGACAATTCAAATACATTCATATTTCTATTGATACTTACTCTGGTGCCCTACATGCATCTGATATAACATATGGTGGTGGCTCTCCACTGTATTAATGTGGCCTCAGTGTGGTCCAAAATGATTGTAAGTCTGGGCCATGAACATAATGTGGTTATTAAAAAGAATATGGCCTTTCTTCCCAAGCCCCAGTGGGAAATATATTTGCAAACAATTCAGGTGCTAAAATAGTCCCACTAAATAAAAAGGGGCTTTTACACTGCATTTATAATTCATTTGCCAACTCTCCAGAAGTGTGTGCATTCCTTTCTACCTGGGGAAGAGTAGGACTGTAAATAGATGGACTCTGTGAAGGACAGAAGCTGCAGAGCAGAGCACTGACCTGCCTCGAGACTGGAGTGGCTATTCCCACAGAAGCCTCTGGATGCCACTAAAGGTGGCTGGTAGAGCACACTGTTCTTCAATACTGCTTCAAAGGTCCATCTCAGTAAATGTCACAGCTCACGTATCAAGGTCTTAGCCTGAAACTATGTTCACTGAAAACGTTGGACAGTTCCTTCAGCAGCTCTGGACAAACCAAGCTCTGAAGGCCCAGTATTTTATCCTCCTAAATGAGCCATGTGGCAACATTACATATAAAACACCTATAAATAGCCCTTGAAAAGCCATTAATAGTAAGCAAACCACTCTCCTGGAGTGCTCCTAACTCTTCCATGATCCTCCTTCACCTGAGTCAAGTGAATTCCAAGAAACTACAAGAGAACCAGAGCAAGAGGCAAAGACAGTCCCTTTAGAGCCTCTGCATTGCTGTAGCCTGCTCAGCAGGGCCATGGTCACGGCTCTGCTCCCTGCAGTGTGACTGGGGACCAGGCCCTGTCTCTGACAGCACCACCTTGTCAGAACACAAGCCAGCCGCAGACAGAGCTCCCAATTCACTGTGTTTTGCAGAAAGAAGGGAAATTTTTAAAGGGAAAAGCTCAAATATTCTCTCAACCTTTTGTCAAAGAAATGACACAAAATTATTCACTCCTGTGATAGCTGTGGGAAATTCTAAGTGAGGCTCTTAATGGAATCCTAGCTGGCATGGATTCCTTGTGGTCCTGCTGAGGTCTCAGGTGACTGTGGCTTTCTGGAGCCCAGGGGTTTTCTTCTGTTGTTTGTGTGGATTCACAGGTGCCAGAGGCCTACAACTGCTCAAAGGCAACAAACTATGAGTGAGGCAGACCTGCCAGGGTCTCTCAGTGCTGAGGAGAACCTGCAGCCACAGGGTAGGGCCAGGTAGAAGTGGCGAGATTACAAGTCAAATGTCATACCCTTGTTAGTGCTCGGAGCTCTCCCCGTTACAGACACACACACACTCAGGCTCTGCACACATATACATACTTGCATGCACACACACGTGCCTTCCAGCAGGGTGGGGTCTCAGGCATCATGAAGATACCTCTCCTGATCTGCCCAGTGTGGGCTGTGAGCACTTGAGAGTGGGACTCTGTGCCCACCCACTGGCCTGACACCTACCCCCACACCTGGAACCCAATTTAGAGTTGATAAATGTCTTTAAAATCAATAAATATACCAAGGAGGATGGAACAGAATAAATTTACACTCTCTTTAGTAAGACCAGCTGACCCCTGACCAGGCCAAGGCTAAGTACCCTACTTAGCCTCACTGTCAAATATGTATTTAGAGTCCTGTGTGCCCTTCACTGACCACACTGGGGATAAATGGAGAATAGATGATGGAGGACCCCATCCTCAGGGAGCCTGCAATTCAGCCAGGATACACAGACAATCATCGTGTAAATATAAATACCTTCTTGGGAGGAGTAAATGGAAACATGGAGAGCTGGGTAAGGAGGCTCCATCACAAGGGTCGGGGCACTCTGTGGGGCATGCAGACAGGAGCAGGGCATCCAGACCTGCAGAGACAGCTGCAGAGGCCCCACAGGAGCCTGCCATTTCGGCTATAGAGACAAGGGACCTAGACATCAGCATGGCTGGGAGTGGAGTGAGCCAGGGGCCAAGTGTTGGCAAAAGGCCTGGGAGAGGGCAGGTAGAGGGTCAAGTAGGGTCATACAGACAGCACAGACTTTGATGTTGACTCTAGGTAAGAGAGAAGCCATCTGACACAGGGTGAAAGGCTCTTGGGCTCCACCTGTTGAGAGGGAATGAGCTGGGGGTACCCACAATGAGCCAGGGAGACAGTCGGGCAGAGTGCACACAGGGTGTGAGGCCTATCCTGGGAGAAGAGATCACACTGTGAATAGTTTTGAAAATGCTTCTTGACCAAGTTTCAGATCTGTCCCTAGCATTGTCTACAAATCAACATGGTTTCCAGTACAGTTTGTCTGAACCACCTCTTGATGTTGAAATAAGGGATTGGGCAACGGCAGTCTTCAGAAGCCCCATTGGCTTCCTCTGAACCCTGCTCCCTGGTCACAAGTGCCTATAAATTGATCCCCTGAGTAAAGGCACTTCCTTCACAAAGGCCAGGTGGCACTATGATGTGGCTGAAGAGCTGCAGCCCAGCTGGAAGTAGGGATCCAGAATCTAGGAGACAAGGTGACTGAGTACCTTGGGTAACTTTTTCAGGGCAATGCAGCCTGAGCAGAATGCAGAGCTGAGGAAGAAGAGGAGACAGAGCCCCTGGCTTTCCTGGGGCTCATCAGCTTTGGTCCAAGATCACCAACTTTCTGAGTGTTCCCAGCCCTAAAGCATTCCCAACTTCCTCACAGGAAGAAGTACAGATGACATGATGGGTGCAGGGGGCACCCGCTGATGGGGACAGCAGCCTTGCCACAGAGCTGAGGGGACTTCTACCCATAGGCAATTCTTCCAAGATTAGATACCAGGAAAATGAGAATACCGTGGACTAGTCATGGAATTCTAAGCTCTCCATGTAGCGTGTGTCCTAGGAAGGATGTTTATTTTTCTGTGAGAGTTCCGGGCTATCACAAAAAGTCATATGTACCTAACAGAACTGCAACTTTTCCTGTAAAAGTAAGAAAGCAGAGTGGCAGAAAGCAAATATTTACTGAATGCCAATTCTGAGCTCAGTTCTAAATGCCCCTGCACACTGAATCCTATTATCAATTCCATTTCATACTTTAAAAAGAGACTCAAAGACTAAGTAAATATCCCAAAGTCACTGGTGCCAAAGTCACAATAACAAAAAACATATCACAGTCTGAATCTTTGTCTTCCTGACTCTAGAGCCCAAACAGCCTCCATTTAATGTTCACCTAAGCCTGTGCCCTGGATCAGAAAAGCATCATTTGGGATTAATGCTGGGTTGATTCACAAAGGAGAGAATTCCCACATGTTGGAAATGATGATTAAACATTCAGCAGTATAAGGAGATTGTATAGAAGGGTTGACTCCAACAGGAGAAAAGTCTGATAGATCAGAACAAACTGTGATGGTATTTTTAAAGGGCTTCTGCCAACTCAAAGCATCCCTTCAGTGCTGGCTGGGGAAGGGAAGGTGCGAGGTGGTGATCAGAAAGGACCTCTCCCTGTGTCCACAAGCCCTGTGGTTTTGACAGGGGACTCAAGAGTTGGAAAATTTTAGTTCAAGGTAAAAAGTTATAAGCCTAGCAAGTAATGCATATGTTAAAGCTTTTGTTTCAGAAACTACAGATAAGGCCTGTCCTGGCTCCTGGGAAAACAGCTGACCTCCTGGGGCGCTGCTAAAGATTACTGCCTGGGGACAACTGGGGGCATCCAGGCCTTTGTGTTCCAGGGAGAGAGAGAGGACCACAGGCTCCTGCGAACAGCTAACTGCCCAGGACAGGAATGTTGCAGCTTCTTTCACCTAATCCTCCCTGAATCTCAAAGCCTCACCACACCTTGTTTATTCCCTGCTATAAAAACCTTGGCCTGGAAAGAAAAGACTAGATAGTCTGTTAGGGTATAAACCCACCATCTTCTCAGATTGCTGGCCATCTGAATAAAGCGCCCATAAAGATTCAATCGCTGTCATTGCTTATTGGGTTTGGTAGTGACAGGCAGCCTGAATGCCGGTGTCTTTTCCAGCTTCAGTTTTGTACATGGCAAGCATGATGGGAGGCTAGAGGGATAAGATTCGAGCAAACGCAGTGTGAGCCTCAGGTCCCCACTGAAAGTTGGGTGCAAAAGTGGTTCTACTATTGGCCATACATAGCCTGAGAAAATCTCATGACTTGGAAGATTCTTGAGCATTACAGAGTGACTTCCCTAAAGGGCAGCCCCAGGCCTTTAATCCAACACAGCTCCTGGCAAGGTGATGAAAATGTTCTTATTCATTGAAAGTTACATGGCCAGAGTTCAATAAACATTTGCTGAATCCTGTAGTTGAGTGATAATACGATAACATGGAGTAGGCTGCCACAAAAAGGAATGGACCTCAAGGTTCTGTCTCATCGGCCAATCCCTAAGCTCAGATCTTTACTTCGCTCACTTACCTCTCCATAACCCCAGGGTAGGTATCAGTGTCCTAATCTTGAGGATAAGGAGCTGGTGGCCCAGAAATGTTAAGTGTTTTCCTAAGGTCACACAGTTCAGGTCCCATGTGGGATTCCCCAGCTGCACAGTCCCTGCACCAAACCTAACCCCTCCTGTGGATCTGGAGGGCAGCACACATCAAGGTCTCAGCCTGGAAGAAACCAGCTAACAGAGCCTGGGGACAGCACACTGCTTTCCTTTAGTCATTTTATTTGCCCATATGCAGCCTTGGGGAGTGGGACTAAAATAAGGTTTTTATAACTGCTTTTTAAAAAGTAATTATTCATTCCCTTCTTAAATGAAACAAAAACTTTGGTTTTAGAATGACTTTAGTGAATGCAATTTTAATAGGACTGTTCAAAATCCAGCAGCAAAGGTAAAAATCTTGCTTTGATCCATCTGCTTCATGCCTTTTATTTATTTTTTAAAGATTTTATTTATTTATTTTTAGAGAGAGGAGAAGGAAGGGAGAAAGAGAGGGAGAGAAACATCAATATGTGGTTGCCTCTTGCATGCCCACTACTGGGGTCCTGACCTGCAACCCTGGCATGTGACCTGACTGGGAATTGAACTGGCTACCCTTTGGTTTGCAGGCCTGCACTCAATCCACTAAGCCACTCCAGCCAGCCACTTCATGCCTTTTAAAACTCAGTCCCACCACAATGATGTTCTTTAAAGGTAAGTTAGTACCATTGTGCATTTTAGAGACCCCTCTTTCCTTGCAGACTCCAGAATGGAGCATATCCAAACAGCAAGATGTTTCCCAAAGGCAAAACTCAGCTGGCTTGACCCAGCAATACAAAAGCATGAGAACCATTTGGTCCCTTGAGGTGTGACATGAACAGAACTACAGTGCAAGCATGAGGCAAGAAGTGGGCTCAGATGCCCATGGAAGGAAAACAGCTGGTAGGCAACGCCAGCAGCAGGAGACAGAAACTGAGTGGGAGTAGAAGGGTCATGGCACATTAGCCTCGCTCCCTGGCGGCTTTGTTTGGAGATGCTTGGAGGTGAGAGATGCAGGTATATAGCAAGTTCTTAGTAGGGGTGCTGTGCTCCACCCTAGATAGAAGCGTGTAAGTGGGTGTTGGCAACAAGGTTATGTGAACATGGCAGAGGTGTTGCAGCATGATTTTTGTTGGGAATTAGCCCAAGGATCTCTAACTCTCCACATTTATACCCAGGATTCAAGAAAAGAAAGTCTTTCAAAAACATTTTGAGATGTGTCCCTGCCCAACCGGCCTACTGTGGAAACAGGAGACCCCAAGAGCCTCTCATGGCTGCTGCTTCTGCCCCTCAATTTCAACTCAGATGTTACCTCCCTGAAGAGCCCTCATAACCACACCACACCGCAACACTTAAAGCTCATTCACAGTTTAGGGAAAGGTATAATGTGAGCCCTGTTGTTTTTTTCTTTTTGCGATGCGAGTGCCTGAGTTAAGCTTTGATTTCCCAGGCATCCACTTCTAAGACTATGTGGAACAAACACATTGCAGCCACACAAACTAGGTGAGGAGTCAGACTGCCTCCCCCACTAAGACTCCTGTTCTAGAGACCTAGGCTGATTTTCATACTGGCCACTTGGGTTACGTGGGGTTTTTTTTTCCTCTTCCCATACTTTAAAATCCCCACTCTTATGTTTTAAATTCACCATTAAAGAGTGAGCCCTCGAAACTCTAGGCTCCCACCCTTGACCTGAATAAAAGCAGAACCCCAGGCCTATACACCCTTTCTCTCACCTAAGACCTCACTGTATGCAACAAACCTGTGTCTTTTCCAAGTTTCCTGATGGTTATTGCTGAAGGGTGTTGTAAAATCATAGTAAAAACCACAGTGCTGGTCCAGTCACAACAATGGTTATTGATAGACCAATACAAAACAATCATCCCCCAACATAATTCAAAATAAAAACAATGCCAACCACAGAATAACTCTAAGGAAGTCTAGCAGAGTTCTATTTTTTCCTATGAGGACTACTTTAATGTTTTTTTAAGTATCAAATATTAAGTGCTATCACTGAATATTTTGGAGCACTTTACTAAATACCAGACCTCTGGGTGACCAGCATATCTCATTATTCTCTGAAACTGTCTTCTGAACACTTATTTCTTGACTGTTTTCCCCACTAGACTTCAGGCTCCAGGACAGCAGTGAGTCTGTCTGCAACTTCCAGATACAGCACAGCTGCCAGTAGTGTGGGGATTATTACATCTCTATTAAGTAGACAAATGCCCCTTTGTACTCTTGTCCACTGGACTCCGGTCTTCATCTTGGAGCTCAGTGTCCCTGGAAAAGGCTGGAAGAATGGAGCCAGTTATGGTGGTGAAGGAAAGGCAAGCTTTGGCACCCTGCAGGAGAAGCGGGGGAGAGGGTATTCCAGGGCTCTGCAGTTGTCAATTCTTGGTAAGCTCTATTCTGTGAAATTCTGGAGCCCAGACACAAGGCTTAGCAAGGGCCCATCCAGACCCTGAGATGTTGTTGGAGTCCCTGCTATTGGTCCAAAGAAACAGCACAGGGTATCATGGGATCACAGAGAGTTCATCTTCAGGGCAGGTTCTTGAGAGTCCATTGGGCAGAGAAGTGAGCAAGGCAGGGGTTCTGTCTGCCGGACACTCAGGGCAGCTTGCCACAGTCACCTCAGACTAAGAGAAAGAGGGAGTGAGGAGATGAGGAAAGAGAGAGCTGGGGGTAGGGATGAGGGGAGCCTGGATGCCAGAGGACAACTGGAGTTAGCTTCAGAAAACCGCAACAAAAGGAAGAAATAAAGAGTTGAATGTATAATGAAAAAATAGATTATTCACTGTCATGCTGAACAATGGAACAAGACATAAATAGCAGCCATGCACTGGATGTGCCAATTTTGCTCAGAAGTGGTGTAAAAAATACCCTAGCACTGCCCCCACCCCAGAAAGCTCAGTGTCACACAGCCAAGTTGGGCGCTATGCAGATGGAGGGAGTACAATGTCCTCTCAGAAGTGGGAAGAATGTGGACTTTAAAGTCAGGGATTTGAGTTAGAATTCCAGCTCTGTTATTGACAACTTTCTATTGGGATGGTGGAGGGGGAGAGAGAAGAGGTGGTGGAGGGAGGAAAAGAGAAGGAAAAGGAAAGAGAGTGACAGAGGCGGAAGGATAGAGAGGCCCAAGCCACCAGCCCAGGGTAAAAATGGTAGCCTTTTTGAGCTTTGGTTCCAACATTAAGAAGGCAGTGAGGATGAAAAACAGAGTTCTATGGTATATAACATCACAGGGTGATCTAATCATAAATTCCTAACTGGGCAGGTCCTGCCCAAGCACATAACTTCTTCACTAAAAGGTTTAACTTTGCCTTAAGCCAGCCCTGTCCATTGTTTCTGTGCACCTAGGCTAACATACCTTTGAAATAAGTAATAACCACTCTCAAGAGAGCACATAAGCTTGTTAACTGTCCTGTAATCCAATCCCATCCTTGTTTTCTCTACCTCCATGGAATCTTCCTTATGTCCCCTCCTTAATTCCAAATGCATACAAGTTTCAAAACTGTTATTCTGTGAAGCATTTGAGGTCTTACTCTGGGCATATGTCCTCAGTTTGGCTCAAATAAGCTCTTATAAAATTTTCTACAGCTTGGATGTTTCTTAGGTAGACAACAGGCTCCAACTACTTCCCTTGGAACCTTGGTGGTTGTGAAGATAAAGTCTCAGTAATCACCCTGGCTGGTGTAACTCAGTTGGTTGGAGCATTGTCCCATACCTGAAACACTGCATGTTCAATCCCAGCTGGGGCAAATGCCTAAGTTGCAGGTTTGCTCCCTAGTCTGGGCATGTGCGGGGGTAACCAATAGATGCTTCTCTCTTGCATTGATATTTCTCTCTGTCCCTTCCTCTCTATCTGAAAGCAATGAAAAAAAAATGTCTTTGGATGAAGGTACAAAGAGAAATTATAAAAATAAAACCTCAGTGCAGATAACAAATCCATGAGAACTGCTTCACAGCCACCCAGTATGAATAGAAGTGTCAAAGACCCTCTGGCGCCCTCCCCTGAAAATAAGGAAGGAGGGAGCCCTGCAGATGAGAATGGGGCACAATTTGTCATGGATGTGAAAGGGCCATCAAGGGCTAAGGGCTGTCACCTCTGTCCTCTGATGCTTGCCAATCGCCAAGGCCTTTCACTTGTTCTCCTAGGACAACTCCACTGGTAAGTACTGCTTAGTTTCTCACTAACTGGGTCCCTCTAGATTTCTAGAAGACAGGGCAGTGACATGTTGGTTTCTGTGCCCAACCACCCAGCCCTGTGACCTGAAGGGGATCTTTGCAGAGTTTCCCCTTATGAACCTCTCTCTCAGGGTCTGTGAGAGTCCTAGAAAGACTTCATTCCTCTGCACCTGAGTTACCGCTTAGACACATGGCTCAGGGGAGAAGGATCCTGCTCTGAGAATACCCTGGCAGCTCCTGGTGCAGCCATGTGTCAGGAGTGTGCCATTCCAGCCAACAAAACCTCCTTGGGAGGTAGACATAATTCCATTCCCACTTAGGGAGGCCCAATGGGGAGGACAGATCTCAGGCAGAAGCATGATTCAAATGGGCTTGAAGGCAACTGGGCTCTGGGCTGGGAATTGCTGTATGATGACTGTGTTCACAGAGGCCACCTTACCTTGGTGAAGGTCAGGCAGTCTTTGTCCTGGTCTTGGTCCTTCATCTCAAAGTCATAGAGGGCTTTACCTTGAGGCGGGGCAGGTGGCAGGAGCGGGAGGCACTGCACGTAGCTGGCCGGCAGGAAGCCGTGGGAACCACCCAGTTCCCCATGGAACCAGTGCTCATCCACCCTGCGCCTCAGGATGATGACATCTCCCTTGTTGAACTTGAGGTCACCAGGCTCTTTCCCCTCGTAACTGTAGAGGGCTTTGCCATAGGGAAGCTGGGAAGGACTCTGAAAGCAAAACACAACACTGGTTACTCCGTGCAGCCTTCCTGATGCCTGGGCATCCTGGAGCGTGGGGCTCCCATGTGCTGGGGGCACATGCAGAATGCCCTTGTATGGAAAGTCTTTCAAAGAAACAGATCCCCTGTCACAGGCACATGCAAGTCCAACGCCCTGCCTAAACAAGAGAGTCCATAAGAGGGCCCTGTGATGGTCATTCCCTCTCCAGTTATGCATCAGAGGGGCCATGCACCGCCCTGGGCCTTGGTGTACACACCAGCTTACTCTGTGCTGAAAGGACTCTGAAGCAGGGACTGAATAATCTTCATTTACAGGGGAAGAAACTGAGCATGGAGAGCCTGAAGTCCCACACCTATAAGGATAGGGCAGAATCTGCGTCTAGGGACTCTGATTCCAGAGTGTTCTCATCTACTACTCTGTGCTGAATTGATTTCCATTAGGTGCTCTATCTGCCAGATTTCCAACAATTATCTTCCAACAAATTTTTCCTTACTTTGCCTCTGAAACTTCACAGCAACTCAGAACATGCCTCAAGGTGGGTTTCAAGTTGAGGCAACAGACTTGAATCACAGTTGATTGTACTGTGCCCTTCTCACTTGTGGCATACACCTCTGATGTACAGCCCCAAAGGAGAGCCATCTTGGTCAGGGAAGGTAGACGCCACCCCTGGGACCTTAGCCCTCAATGCATCATAAATTCTAACAAGTGGTCCCTGGCTTTCACAGAGCCCCTCAACCACGACTCATAGTTTTTTTATGCCTATAGCAGTCTGGTGCAGAAGTACAATTTCTAGAGTATAAAATAGTATCCTCTTAATGACATGGGATATTCCTGTTACTCTGTCAAGCTAACCCTTTCAAAAGAGATTTGCCATCTTTGGTCGCAAGCAGTGACTAGCTCTGAAACCCAAACAGATTTCTTGGCAATCTTATGCTCTTCAGCAATAAGGTGTCTGTGGAACTACCCTGCAACTTGATGTCATCTTCCACTCCCTGGGCAACTCTCACTTAACTGGACCGGTTTTGTAAAGATCAGTGGCCACATGGGTATCTCTTCCTCTTCTTTATGAGTGGCCGAAACCCACTGGACTGAGTAAGCCTTGCCAAAAGCCAATTCTATGCCACAGGAAAACCAAAAATGTTGCTATTGTCCCCATGTCAACACCTAACAATTTCCCTAACAGAAGCTGCATTTTCTCACTGAGGCTGCCTAAGCCAAGGATTTCTTTAGTCTTTGAATCAGTCAATACAGGCACAAAAACCTGAAGCAGGAGTACATGATAAAGCTCTTTGTAGAGGATTTAATAGCACATTGGTTGGCAACTCAGTCTCCCTGCATTTCTGTTTCAGAAATGTCAAACACAGGAGTTAAAAGAGAACCTATTGGCAAACCGACAAACAGCCACCATTAATGAATTAAATAGGAACACATGAGGATTTGCAGATCTCAACGAGAAAAAAAAATCAGTTTGCTTCCAGTAACACTCATCCTGGCTGGCATTGCACTGTATGCATGATAGACTTCAACAGGCCTCAATTTTAGAGAGCTGAGCAAAGGGATAACTTATAATCCAAGGACTGTGACCATAAAAGAATGGAAGAGGCTATGGGCTGTGGGCCACACAAGAGCCAGTCAGCCCCCAGCCCAGGGGTTCCAAATCAAGGACAGTTTTGTACCCCGGGGAACATGTGGCAATGTCTGAAGACATGTCCGGTTGTCACAACTGGGAAGCAGGCACTAGTGGCATATGTGTAAAAACCAGGGATGCTGATAAATAGCCTATAGTGCAGGGGATGCCCCACCCCCTCCATACACAGAATTACCAGGCCCAGAAAGCCAACAGTGCTGAGGCTGAGAAAGCCTGATGCAGCCCTTAGGTTAACTAACAAAACAACAGAGTATCTTCCTTGTTCTATTTGAACTTGGTGTATCACAACTTTAAAAATTAAATTAGCATTTATTTCTGTGACATATTTTCACTAGTGACCACATGGAGCAGTTGATATACCCTTTGAGGTAAGATCAGTTAAAGAACTGAAGAAAAAAACCTTACTGTCAATCTTGAAAACTGGCCTCAATTAGGCACACAAAAGAAAATGTCACTTTGTCACAGACCGACTCCATTTCCTTTGGTAGCCAGACTAAGAGAGTCATGCTCAAAGTAGTACTGTAAGAGCCATCCATGTTGAAGCTATTTGGTCCTTTTGCACTATGGACAAGGGTGAGCAGGAGCTGCCATGTGCACTTCCGTTTCGATGCTCTGCCTCCCTCTGTGCACTTTCATGGCATTTCTACAGACACACCTCCCTTCCCCCATGTGGAGGACACACTGGCATTACTACTCTGAGCTGCCCACACCAGCTTACTAACTCTGTTGACAAACAGGATGCTTCCAAGCACCATTTACACTCATATCATACAATCCTGGTCCAACCTGCCCAGCAAGGCTGGGAAGGACCTGGCTGTAGTGAAGAGAGATCCAGACACAGCCTTGTGGCAGGGCTGGTGCTCTTGAGTAGTGTGTCTTTACTGTTTCTGGGAGGCACACACTCCTGACGTTTGAAGGACTCTATCTTTCACAGATTCTCCAGAGTGAGCATGGCTGTACCTGTCTGAGCACTGTGGCCCCTAGGCCTCCCAGGGCAGCATGACCACTTTCACAATCCCTGTCTCTGTAGGAGACCCTTCTGCGTGGCATGGGCCCAGTTCCCACTCGGAGATGCACAGGACCCATGCCCACAGATAGGTTCTCTCATAGAAAATCAGGTTTGCAATGTGCCTAAGCCACTTTGAGTCTTGTTTTTGCTAAAACTCTGTCACCCTGGATTGGGACAGCAAGTGCTTATTGTAACTTCCTAAAATCCATGCTGAACCTTGCAGGACCAGTGTAACCCGTTCAACCACTTTTCTCTTTTCATTTGCTAATATCCTTCTTCTGTGATGTGATTAGCGGCATTGGCTCCTTCGTTGTCTGTAAAAGGTAACCATCTATAGGAAACCTGTGCATAGTGAGTGAGGATCATGATGTAATGTGACCAGAAATAAAATAAAGGCCTGTCATGGCAGAGGCCGTGGCTTTTGCTCCCCTTGAGAGAAAAGCCATGCTGTCCTTTTTCCTCCACCAGACTCGGTAGTCTGTGTGAATGTTTTATTTCATCCATAATGCCATGGACACTGCTGGCCAGTGTCTGCATCATGTCTCTATGTGCTCTTATGGTATGACTCTAAGTTCTCTGTGCTTCCAACTTCTCTTGTAAGTAATGGTCTGTAGACCCTGAAAAAAAAGACACCTACTAAGAAAGTCTCCTGGTAGCTAAATGTACTCAAATTTAAAAAAAAAAAAAAAAAAAACAGAGCTGAGCAGCCATTTCCGCACAGGCTCCTCTCACTAAAACTGCACTTCAGGGATAGGCCTGCCCTGAACTGCCTGCCTACACAGTGTTTCTGCTATCTGAGCTAGCCTTTATAGAGGAGTTCCTGGAATCCTATTTCAACCAACAGGACTGAGGCTTTCCCCATCCAATTGGAGCTGTGCATCCCTGGCCAATCAGACCAGCTCTATTCTGCCCAATAAGGACAGTGCTTGGACAGGTCAAATTGTGTGAATTTGACATCCTCATTAGCATGACAATGGACCAATCAGTGACCAGGGGAAGGGACTTCTGTCCATATAAGTCAGCCCTGCTCTGGCTTCAAGAGTATAGCTTCCCTTTCCACTAAATACTGAAGAGTGCTTCTCCCTGGCTGAGCTGAAACACACCAGAACAGTGCAGGCCAGCACAGTGCAAAGCAGATGGTACCCTACATATACTTATTAATTCAAATGTACTCAGGTTATTAATAGGGTTGGGGGGAGTGCAAAAATTTTAAAATGATGGATAGGTCTGATATGGTAACCCTGTAAACCAGCATGTCTCACACAGGTCCAGGAAAAAGGTGCTAGTCCTAGCTCTGCAGAGAGAGGGTAAGAGCCAGTGTCCTAGCATGTGAACCAGAGGAAAACTAGGTCAGACTTTGAAGAGCAGAAGCAAGGGTTGGAGTAGACAGCACATGGTCCTCACCACGACTTCTCAGGCAGCAGGGACAGGGCTTACAACCCTTTGGAGGGAGGTCAGAGGGCAGGGCTGGGAGCAAGCAAGCTTACTAGCTCCATCCATGTCTACTTAGACAGCCATGTTCTTCATCTCCCATTGGTGGGAAGGGCAGAGAGAGGGAGATACTCCAACTCACTATCCCCCCCACCTGTGAAATGCCAAGATCATCATCCAACAGAGCAAAACTGAGAGGGTCAGTAAACCTTTAAGATGCAGAACACATTTTGGAGGGTTCCTCCAAAAAAAAAAAAAAATCAAAGTCAGAGATGATGTTGAGAGGCACATTATCCAGGAGGTCAGGACCTGGTTCTCACTGTTGGGAAACTCTGGGAAATGGTGATGCTCAGCATCCCCACGACACATTTTATTTTCAGAGCCCTTTATAAGGTTAACTAATTGGTCTGTGACTAGGGCCTAAGGCAAGCAAATGCTATGATGGTGCAGGGTCGGGGAACATCTGAAAGGAACTCTGAAATCTCAGCCTCCCTAACTCTGCCAAGGACACTGAGTGGGTTTTCTGCAGTCATTTCCTTTCTGCCCTCTGGTGGACCTCATAACTCTCTCACATTGTATATGTTGCCCTTTGGAGGAACTGATTTCAAACATTGCACCAAGCCACCATTATATTATATGGGTTCATGACATTAAGGAAAAGAAATGGGGGGAAAAGGGGAAATATATCTGGGATGCCTACAGGATAATTAACACCAGCCACCCTGCAAGGCATTAATAATAATTAAACATTTAATGTCAGTTTTATGGCTCATCACTCAGATATAGCACACAAGTATTACTGTGGGCTCAATGTCCTCCCCGTGGAGACATGGGTGCTGGTGCACATACAGCAGCCATCTTCTGCTGAGATCAGCACAGCAGTGGGATTTAATGAAAGTGCCTCCCTTCCACCAGGCTACCAATGCTGAGTGGTGTTGGCTTCCCTGGAATGAGGGTGGGTGCCACAGCTGGCCCATGTGAAGGAAGAGGTCTTGGCTTGTTCAGGCATTCTCTGCTCTTCCAGCAAGCTGGGGTGAAGAGTGTGGACAAAGAACTCACTCATCTTCTAGATACCAAGGACAACCCAATCTCCCTTACCCAGTGCTTTCCACATATCATTGTTGTGGATCTAACCACTTGTTACCAGTGGAGGCCTCCAGACTATTGGCCCCACCAAGATAGATACTGCGCCTGCTTTTGTTCCATGCTGCATCCCCAGCCCTGACCTGACAGAGGTAACCTGTTCAAAATACCTGTTGAATGAATGTATATATAAATTTAAGACCAACTCCCTGATATTAGGGCTGGACAAAAAGCTGAAAGAACTGGCTGGAAGAACTTTTCCTGCATGTTATTTTTCCCAAGATGTGAGGTTTGGGGGTCCATGTAGCCAAAAATTCTGTTGCTAACAGTGGCTGGGCCTGATGAACAGGGAATAGCCTACCAATTGCTCCATGAGGAGTAAAATAAACAGCTAAAGGAAGCAGCCTGAGCAAAGGCATGGAGTTACAGACACTGGCTTGCTTCCCACAGAACATAGCAGAGTTGACCAGTATGGGGGAAATGAATCCTGGAGAGTTCCAGGGACAGTGAGCAGGCCAGAGGGGGCATTGCCCAACCACAAACAAACCAAGCATCACAGGGTCTATGAAGGTGGCAGACCACTAATTGCTCCCCAGCATCCACTTGTTCCTTCTTCCTGTCAGTGAGAATATTCCAAGTTTCAACTGGAATCAAGATGACCCAGCTAACTAACAACTTGATCTTGTAGCCTCACATGTATAGCTCCATGGCCATCTGTCAAAATTTTAGTCAATGGAGTGCAAGTGAAAGTGATTTGTATGAATTCTGGACCTGGGCCATGTTTTATAATGACATTTATATGGAAATTGCACTTCCTGACCTTCCCTTCCATGGACTGGATGGCAGTGTGGTGAGGACAGCCAGCTTTTTCAACACAAAGATTACACTCAGATGGAAAGATGGAAAGAACCTGGATTCTTGGATGACTTTGTAGAAGAGAACCCTGAACTGTGACTTGAGAAAAAAAGAAACTTTATCTTATTTGAGGTACTGTGTTTTGGGATCTTCCTATCAGCAGCTTAGCCTGTATCTTGACTAATTCAGGAAGTCTGAGGTCAGATTTACAGTTTCTTTAGTTCATAAACCATTTTCAAGGCAAAGTACTTCATTGTTGCTGTGGAGGTTACCATGCATGCACTTTCCCTTTGGAACAATAATTTTCATAGGAGCCCTCTCAGATGCAGAATAACATTGAAAGCATGGTTTCTTGGCATTATCATGTGATAAAAGATGTATTTTACAAGTATGTCACCATCTTCTAGCTTACAAATTAATCCGTGATCCAGTTGTTGCTACTCCAGCTAGGAGGTTCCCACGTTTTAGTTTTACAGCAGTTACATTTCAAGATCCTTCTTTTTTTTATTAATTTATTTTGGTTGTTGTTCTTGTACAGTTTTGTCTTTTACTCCCATCCCAACCACTGCCCCATCCCTCCCCACCTCCCTCCCATTTCCACCCCCCTAGTTTTTATCCTTGTGTCCTTTATACTTGTTCCTGTAAACCCTTCCCCTTTTCCCCTGATCTTCCCTCCCCTCTCCCCTCTGGTCACAGTCAGTCTGTTCTCAATTTCAGTGTCTTTGGTTATATTTTGCTTGTCTGTTTGTTTTGTTGGTTAGGTTCCTGTTAAAGGTGAGATCATATGGTATTTGTCTTTTACTTCCTGGCTTATTTCACTTAGCATGATGCTCTCCAGTTCCATCTTTCTTTCTCATTAAAAGTTACCTTTGGGGTTTTGGATTCTTTCTCTCTTTTATTATGATGGTTTTTCCTTCCCCAGATTTGCATACTCATTCTTCCAAGAACATAGGATCCTACACCAGGCTCTTAGCCTACAAGGGAGTAAGGCACATCCTTTTATTCAGAAGGTCACTGAAAAGTACAACAAAAGTGAAATGCACAATTTGTCCCAAACACAGGTGGGATGAGCATACCACTAAACTGTTATCATGTGATGCAATTGAGAAGATGTAAGCTGTATATAACCAAAAACTACCTTTAGCTAAATTTCTGGTTTCAGCAAGATTAGGTAGGATTAAAAGCAAATATATATCTTTCTTCTCCCTCTTTTTTTTATTTTCCAACACATTGTTAAAGACCCTCTTCTCAAGTTTGCCTGCTGCTCCATCACTTTAGCAGTGAATCTGCTGTTAGTGGTATTTTGCTAGAAGCTAGAAGGGCTAAACTTTTCATTCTGAACTGTTAGGAGAAACTTGGTTTTAAAAAGGCTGGTTATGGGGGTTCTGGCCAAGATGGAGGCATAGGTAGAAATGCTTCACTTCCTCATACAACCAAAAGAGGGATAACAACTAATCAAAAAAAAAAAAACAACAACAATCAGAAGTGCCAGAAAATCAAACTGCATGAAACTGACAACCAAGGAGTTAAGAAACATTCACCCAGGTAGGAGGGACAGAGATGGGCAGCCAAGTGGAGAGGACACAGGGCAAGGTGGCAGACCACGTGGGCAAAGCAGGGCTGGTAGAATGGGAAACTAAAGACTCAAAGCTAGCCGTAAACTACTGTGGGGGTTGCCATGGCAGAGAAACTCCCAGTCTCACATGAGTTCATTGGAAAGTGGGGCTAGAGCAGAGCAAGCAAGCTACACTATTCTGTCTTGGACACCTCCCCCACAGATAGCACCACAACGCAGCAAAGAGGGTTGCCATGCCCTGGCCAATACCTAAGGCCCTACCCCCTTACAATATAACAGGTGTGCCCAGACAAAGAATACGGCTCAAAAGGAAAGAACAGATCAAAATTCTAGTAAAAGAGATAAGCACTGAGGAGATAGCCAACCTATCTGATTCAGAGTTCAAAACACTGGTAATCAGGACGCTCACAGAACTGATTGAGCACAGCTGCAAAATGAAGGCTACCCAAAGTGAAATAAAGCAAAATATACAGGGAACCAACAGTGAAGGGAAGGAAACCAGGATGCAAATCAATGATTTGAAACAAAAAGAAGAAATAAACATCCAACTGAAATGAGACTTCCTAAGACTTTCCTCATTTTTTTTGAATTGTTTCTTCATTCCTCTGGGAATGAAGTTGTCCTCTGGGACAACTTTAGCACTCTAACATCAGAATCACAGGGGTGCCAGAAGGAGAACAAAAGCAAGAAGTTGAAAAGTTAATTGAACAAACAATAAAGGAAAACTTGCCCAATCTGGATAAGGAAATAGACTTCCAGAAAGTCCAGGAATCCCAGAGAGTAACAAAGAAGTTGGACCCAAGGGGGAACACACCAAGGCACATCATCATTGTGTGACTCAAGATTAAAGATAAAGAGAGAAACTTAAAGGCAGCAAAACAAAAGGAGAGAGTTATCTACAAAGGAGTTCCCATAAGACTATCAGCTCATTTCTCAAAAGAAACCTTACACTGTAAGGCCAAATATATTTTTAACTCCTTAACAGTTAAGGAGTAGTTACATTCATACAGCCCTAAAATTATTTTGGCCCTTTGAGGGCAACCTTGAGGTTGATGTGGCCCCTGGTAAAAATGAGTTTGACACCCCTGCCTTATAGGCAAGGGGTGAGAAAGAAGTATTTGAAGTCATGAAAGGCAAAGACCTGCATCCAAAATTACTCTATCCAACAAAGCTATCATTTAGAATGGAAGAACAGACAAAGTGCTTCCCAGATAAAATCAAATTAAAGGAGTTCATTATCACCCAGCCCTTACTATATGAAATGTTAAAGGGACTTATCTAAGAAATAGAAGATCAAAAACTATGAAGAGTAAAATCACAACTATTGACAACTGAACAAAAAAAAAGAAAAACTAAGCAAACAACTAGAACAGGAACAGAACCTGAGAAATGGAGATCACATGAGGGTTTTCAGTGGGGAGATGGAGGGGAAGAGTGGGGCTGGGGGAAGCTACAGGGAATAAGAAGCATAATTGGTAGGCATAAAATAGATGGGGAGAGGTTAAGAGTAGTATAGGAAACAGTGAAGTCAAAGAACTTTTATGCACAAACACAGACATGAACTAAGGGTGGGGGAAATGCTGGAAGGTTGAGTGATGCAGGGCAGACGGGTGATAAAGGGGAGAAAAAAATTAGGATAACTATAATAGCATAATCAATAAAATATACTTAAAAACATAAAAAAATAAAAAGGCTAGTTTTGCCTTAGAGACATCTGGTGACCCTGGGCTGGATGGAGTCATCTGCAGGTAGGTATGAAGCCCTAGGGTTCCTCCAGATGAATTTCACTATGAAAGCAAAGCCACTCCTCTGCCATACATGGGGTGTGGCTCTGACAACCTCTTCTCAAATGAGCCAGATACAAGTTTATAATAAAACCATATGTCAAAGAAATAAACCTTTTTCAAAACAGCACTCTCCTCTTTCAAGGAATGTATTTTTAAAAAACCTAATTCACTCTCCTAAGGATGTAAAACCAACTTCTAAGTCACTCATGTGCTGTAATGCAGAAAGAGGAGAGACTAGGATCAAACCACCTCGGAGAAGACAAGATCCTATAAGACAAGTGATCTGAAAACATACTGAGGAAACCATTCTTAGGAAAAGTTGCTCCTGAAAAGAAAATAGCTCAGTTAGGAGGTTTTTGCTTTGATTTTCCCCCCCCATTTGGGGAGATATTTGCAATCAGCATTATTGAGGATGAAGGTAATTCTGTGGAATGCATGCATGCATGGCCGTGTTCACAAGCTAAGCCTTGGCTTGGAATTACACTGACAAGCTCCCAGGTGACACCCTGTCCTTGAGGAGCGTTGTGGCTGACTGCTTGCTTGCACAAGGATGCACAGTGCTGCAGTGCTCTTGCCCTGGCCAAGTCTAGGAGCTGACTTTTTACTATCCACATGAAGAGAAACAAATGGAACCCTGATGTCAGCAAACAATGAGAGACCAGACTGACCTCAGCTCAAGACCTTGCTGGCCCCAGCTCTGTGCTGCCTGTTAGTCCAGGCTGAGCCTCAGGTATACACATTCTTGTGTGTCCCTTCTCCTTTGAGACCCACATGATCTGAACAGTCTGGGCTGTTCCTCACAACACCTGCTTCTCAAAATAAAAGCATTTACAATTGCTTTTCTGCGCAGCAGGGTTTTCAAAGACCACTGCTTTGACAGAGTTTCTGTAGGACTGCTAGTGTACACTGCTGCATTCTGGCAAACCACAGCTCCACCAAGTTTTGTTTTTACCAGCAATCTCTGTTTCTGGTTTTTAAAGATAAAGGTTCCCTGGGAGAAGCTTCTGGGGAATTCTTATGATGTCCAACTCTGGATTATCCATGCTGCCATGGGTGAGAGTTCATAGCTAGCTGTGAACTGCCTTAGCATTACATTTTAAGAGGCCTTTCAGCCTTCTAAGTGAACTTCTTTCTGTGTCCCTCAGGAGCCCTGAGACATACAGCTTGCTGAGCTGTTAGCACATGGTAACCATCCCACCTCCTCTCTCTCCTCCCAACCCAAGGAAAAAGAACAGTGGAACAGCCTGACATCATACTGAAATGAGAAGGTTCTATGAAGAAGAAAGCAAAGGGAGCTGAACAAGGAAACTCCCTGAAAGGGATGCCACAGGTGCCCTGATCCAGGGCTGCATGTGCCGCCAGGCAGTGCAGAATGGCACCATGAGGCCAACCACCAAGAGTTATGGTGGGGAAGGAGGCATGGGGTGGCGCACCCTTTCGCTGAAATCAAACTGCGCATACCCAGGGTCTCCCTGAGTTGAAGAAGAATGTGCCTTCCACCCTTGGCTGGGAGAGGCAGAATTTGACCAAGCCAATGGTGTGCTTAGAGGTGGGTACAAGGCCCCGTGTAGGAGGCACCAAGCTTTCCCATAGCCACCTGGGCTTCCAAACTCCTCCAGGTGGCTATGGAGCTGGACATCTAAGTGTGACTTCCCCACTCCCCTACCTTCAACTCGGTCATTGCATTCCACCCCTTCTTTAATTTCATATCTTCACTAAGAGCTTGAAAGTTTCAAAGGCTAACAAAGTGAGGTTTTGAGACCCCAGGCAATCCCCTGTTCCATTTGTGGATACCTGCGTTCTGTCAGACACATCACAATTCCCATGAAGCTCCTGCACCAGTCCTACTCACTGCCCTGCCACCTATGAACCATTCCAGGCTCTCCTGACACCTTCTGCCTCTGTGACCTTACAGTGCTCCAGAGGCCCTGCAGCCCTGAGAAGTGTGATGGCCCAGGGGCCTGTGCCTCATTGCAGGACCTACCCTAAAGTGTGAAGAGTGTTCTCTAATAACCAGTTCAAGAAGAACATCACAAGTAGTTCAGTTCTGACAAATATGTAAACATGGAATAATCGAAATTGCCTGAAGAAGTTTTAATACTGGAGTTGGTAGTCCCATATCCAGGTCTAGGTTTCTTGTATTTTTTTAACTTTATTTTTATTGGTTGTTAAGTAAGCCTTGTAATTATATGTTTAGAGACCAGAATGCTTAGTTCGGGCCCTTAGTACCCACTGTTCATACTCTGTACTGAGAGGACACACACACTCTGTCTCAAATTGTGTCTCAAACATAATCCACCCACCACACATTGAGGTATATGGTTCTGTAGTCAGTGAGAAGGAAGGAAAGGTAAATGAAGGTGAACATACTGAGATTAGCATATATCAGGAGTTAGCAAACCATGGTCCCAGGACCCAATCCATCCTGCCTCCTGTATTTAGCTGTGCCTATCCATTTACAACAGCAGAAACCACAGGGAGCACAAAGCCAGAATACCTGCTATCTGGCCCTTCACAGGCAAAGTCTGACAACTGCTGGAACAAAATGTCAAGGTTGGCAATGGCCCCAGGAAAGATGCTTGCACAGTCTCCCCTCACTGCAGGGGAAAGACGGGCAGCTGTAGGGCCCCTCTGTGTCAACAGAGTGTATGTTGCATTTAAGAGCAGCACTGCTACTCCTGGGGTTTAAGCAGTGATTTGGGACTCAGGGACAGCCCTTAATGATGGCTTTGCAATGTGTCTTTTGAAAAAGCACCTCAATTCTCAGATGCTTCATTTCCCCATACACTGAAAATAAACAAATCTGTCCTTCCCTATGCCCTAGTAATGTGAATAGAATAAAACTGATAATATGTAGCAAGCTTGTTGTCTCTTAATGAAGAAGGTGCTATAAAAACCATTAGCACGGACTGTTTGCTGAGGGAAACTCATGCTGCAGGAGCCTGGATGCTGGCGCTGGACAGTCAGGAGTTTCTCAGTCTACACAGCGGCCTGTGATGAACCCAACTATCCTCAGGGGGAGGGGGTGAGGACAATGCCTGCCGGGACCTGCATACTTCAGTTCAATAACATATCAGGTGAAAGAGAGTCAGCAGCAGTCTAGTGAGTTGTGCTTAGCTGTGACCTCCTCTTTTATCTCTCACAGATCTCTGTAAGCTGATTCAGGGTTCCAGGAGTAATTAGCACCTAGCTTCCAAAGGAATGCTCTTTAGCTTAACTTTCACAGCCCCTTTATTAGGACTGACCACTTTCTTGGTAGTTCCCAGGATGCTCCACATGCTGCTTCCTACACTCTCCTGTCACCCAATGAGTCCTCACATCAACCCTGTGCAGTTGCTCCTATGTTATTAGCACATTACAAACAGGAAACTGAGGTGTGATTAAGTTCAGTAACTTGCCTAAAGTCCCAGGGGTGGGAGGACACTGCAGACCAGTATCAGAACCAAGAAGTTCTGACTTCCAAGCCTAAAAGTCAACTTTCCATTTACACTGCCTCCTAAAAAGAACAAGAGACATGACCATTTATTTAGCTGCTTCTCCATGCCAGACACTCCAGATACTGGATATTGAACCCTGTGAAGTTGAAATTATTATTACTCATTTTATAAGTGTGAAGAATTAAGAGAGGCAAGTAAGTTCCTCAATATCATGGGGCTTATAAGAGCATGTTCAGCTCTTAACCATCAGCCTGCCTCCTCACTCTCCCAAAATGGAAGAGGGGAGCCATGGAGCCCTAATAATCACTCATTTAACGTGGAATGAAAAGGAATGGTGTAGACTGATTATCCCTTAGGACAGAAGGATCCAGATCTGTGCCTGTATTTATCCAGTTTGGAGAAGTGTTCATTTGTCCACCTTCTGGGTGGACCGCACCCACACTAGGAGCCTCAGGGCCTCCCCTGCTCCCTCCCACTCCTTTCCAGGCCCCACTCACCTATAGGGCCCTGTATCCCCAAACTCCGCCCTCACCGTTCAGGGTAGCTCAATGCCATCCCATCATTTCCTGTCCCTTTCTTTGCCAGATCCCCTGCTTCTCTGGCTGGAATCACAGCACGGTGAAAACTGTGGCTGCCTCACTTTGCCCTTGTCATCAAGGAGAGGGTCTCCTACTTGCTCTCCCCACCAGCTGTTGTTCTTCCTCCAGCCAGTCAAGCCTTTGCCCTTACTTTTAGGGAAAAGTCATCCTAGGGTAGTGTCACACAGAAATCTATCAGACTCACAAAGCAGCATTATTTACCACGAAGAGGCTCACAGCGGCCTGAGGAACCTGAACAATGAAGTGGTCTTTAAATATTCAGTGTCTAAATGTATGAGATTTGAATAAGTGGTTAGACTTTTTCACAATCTTAGAAACTTGCCTCATCTTTAAAAATTTAATAAATTTTCCACTTATCAAAATTATTCTAAGATGTTGCAATTATTCATTCATTTAATCTTCATGACAACCTTATGAGGCAAGTATTACTGTTGTGTCTATTTTATAGATGAGGAAATTGAGTCAAAAAGAAGTAACTTGGTCAAGGTCATGTAACCAGTCATTATCCTTTATGCTGAGATCAGCAAACATTTTCTACAAAGGCCAGATGGTAAATGCACAGGTGGGCAAAAGGAGGTTTACAGTTGTGAGTCTGTGGAACAGTTTATTCTTGTATTATTATTTATGCATTAATTATTGTATGATTTATTATTATTAACCTACTTTTGCCCACCCCTGCATTTTAGACTTTGCAGGCCATAGATCTCCTGACAAAACTACTTAATTCTGCCATTATAGCCTGAAAGCAACTGTAGAGTCCGTGGATTTTATATAAATGAGTGGGTGTGGTTGTATTCCCAAACACTTAATTTTTAACAACAGGCAGTGGGGTGGCGCGGTGGCCCTCAGGCTGTTCGATGCTTCAAAATGTGACCACACTGAAGTTGTTCTCAAGGCCATGCTTATGGAGAATTGGGGTAGATTTGTTTTATTTTGTGTTTTAAAAAGTAAAACATCAAGGAATTGACTTTCTTAAAATCTGATGCTCAATCTGATGCATTGAACTGGTCCTATGCAGTTTTTTTTTGTGTGCATTTCAGGAATAAAAGGCAATATTAATATGTCTAACAAGGATATGTTGGGGATTTTTAAAGGTAAAATTAATCACCTTTAACTTGAACCACAGTCAGGGGAATGCCTGAACTTCACAAATATAGACAAGTTCATCATTTTTCTCTGACGTGCAGGCCTGGCACAGGATAACATAACAACGATTCTGAACCCTAAGCAATGGACGTGGGAAACAAGCTCGAGGCTCAGAACTGTAATCTCTCCTGGAATGTGCTCCAGGTACTGTGACTCATCCCTGTGGCCATTCCCACTCCGGACACAGCCAGACCTGCAGCAAAGAGACCAAAGGAAAGAGCTGCTGCTCCAGGCTGGCCAGGGTCTGGTTTCACTCACCTTCCATAGAAACCCAGGCTGAGGGTGAAGCCTGCCCCAATTGTGAGAGGGATAAATGACCTGCAGGCTGGTGTGTCAGGGATGGTCAAGGCTGTGCTTTCACAGCTCATGTCCATCCCAGCAGGACAACTCAAAGAAGCCCATTAGTTTCTGATCATTTATTATGCATCACAAGAAATACTTCAATGCATTTGTAAGGACACAACTAACAGTTCTTATAAATCCAAGAGCATGACCCCACAGTACTATTTCTCCTGCCCATGCAGACACACTAACATCTGAGAGCCTGTAAGAATTGCTCAGCAGAGTGACCCAATGTTCCCATGGCCTACTGGGCAGATGGGAGTTCCTCTGCCCACTACTAGCAGCCCTAGCCTCCTCAGCACCAAAGGAGAGCTATCAATGGCCTACTGACCAAACTAAAGGCAAGAGCAGTCTTGGTCCAGCAGGAGCTGAGCAGAGTGGAGCTTGGGAAGAAGGCTCTGTCATTCTGTCCCACACACAGTCTTAGGAATAGGCAGGGGTCACAGGCAGCATTAAGAAACTTCATGTCACTCCTGCCTGGCTCGGACCCCATGGCCCTGCAGGGGTTGGTTTCTAGTTTCAGTCCCTTGTGGTCAGAGAAAATGCTTGGTATAATTTCAATTTTCTTGAATTTGTTGAGGCTAGTTTTGTGTCCTATCATGTGGTTTATCTTTGAGAATGTTCCATGTGCATTTGAAAAGAATGTGTATTTAGTTTCATTGGGATGAATCGCTCTATATATCAGTTAAGCCCATTTCATCTAGAGTGTTGTTCAATGACACAATATCTTTGTTGATATTTTGTTTGGAAGATCTGTCCATTTTTGACAGTGGGGTGTTAAAATCCCCTACTATAATTGTGTTGCTGTTAATATCTTTCTTGAAGTCCTCAAAGATGTTGTTGATGTTTTAGGTGCTCCTATGTTGGGTGCATATATATTTACGATGTTTATGTTTTCTTGGTGAATTCTTCCCTTGAATATTGTGAAGTGACCTTCTGGGTCTCTGTTTATGGCCCTTTTTTTGAAGTCTATTTTGTCTGATATGAATATTGCTACCCTGGCTTTTTTTCCTGTCCATTTGCTTGGAAAATTTGTTTCCAGCCCTTCAGTTTGAGTCTGTGTTGGTCTTTTGTCCTGAGGTGGGTCCTTTGTAGGCAGCATATGTGTGGGTCATGCTTTCTTATCCATTCAGCTATCCTATACCTTTTGATTGGAGCATTTAATCCATTTACATTTAAGGTTATTATTGATAGGTTCTGATTCATTGCCATTTTTGTTCCTGTGTTTCTCTCTCTCTCTGTCTCTCCTTTCCTTCCTTTCCTTAAAGCAGTCCCTTTAGCATCTCTTGCAGAACTGGTTTGGTAGAGATGTATTCTTTTAGACTTCTTTTGTCTGGGAAGCTCCTTATTTGGCCTTCTATGTTGATTGAAAGCCTTGCTGGGTAAAGTAGTCTTGGTTGCAGGCCTTTGGTTCTCATTACTTGGAATATCTCTTGCCATTCTCTTCTGGCTTGGAGTGTTTCCACTGAGAAGTCGGATGCTAACCTAATTGGGGCTCCCTTGTATGTTACTTCCTTTTTCTCCCTTGCTGCCTTTAAGATTCTTTGTCTTGGAATTTTGCCATTTTAATTATGATGTGTCTTGAAGTAGGCCTCTTTGGGTTGTTCTTGATTGGGACTCTCTGTGATTCCTGGATTTGTGTGACTCCTTCATCAAATTAGGGAAGTTTTCCATCATTACTTTTTCAAATAGGTTTTCTATCCCTTGCTTTTCTTCTTCTCCTTCTGGTATCTCTGTTATACAGATATTGTTAGGTTTCATATTGTCTTGCATTTCTCTTAATCCTTCTTCATTTTTCTGAGCCTCTTTTCCTTTTCTTGCTCTTTCTGGATGTTTTTTTCTACTTGGTCCTCCAACTCACTGATCAGATCTTCTGCTTCATCAGTTCTGCTTTTCATTCCTTCTACTGTGTTCTTCAGTTCAGAAATTGTATTCTTCATTTCCTCTTGGCCCTTGTTGATAGTTTCTATTTCCTTTTTCATGTTGATATAGTTTGCAGTGAATTCATTGTAGCTTCCCTGTAGTTTCTGGTAGCTCTTTGAGCACTCATGGAGTTCCTGACAACCATTGCTTTGAACTCAAAATCTGATAGTGAGTTGCCCCTGTTTCATTTAGCATTCTTTCTGGGGCTTCCTCCTTTCCTTTCATTTGGGGATTATTTCTTTGTCTTCCCATTGTTTGTGAGACTCTACTTGTCAGCCTCAGCTTCTTAAATTGATCTGTTCTTGCTCCCTGGGTTTATGGTGTGAATTTCTGTGGTAGAATGCCTGTGAGATTCAGTGGTGCGGTCTCCTTCAAGTATGCTGGTGTTCACAGCTTCCACTGTCTCAGCTGTTGGGATGCTCCCTTTTTGGGTTCAACTCCGTTTATTTCACAGCTCCAGTTTTTTTTGTTTGTTTGTTTTTTTCTCACCTAGGATCATGGGTATGAGCTCTGGGTCTTCCACAAAGCCCCCTCCCCCAGTTACAGGGCCACCCCCGGTCGCAGGGCCTCCTCCGGTCACAGGACTGCCTTTGGTCTAATTTTTTAAAAGAACTAGGCTCTAAATCACTTGAATGGACAAGAGGCTGTCAGGCAGCATTTGACACCCTGAAGGAAAAACTAGTTTTGGCTCTCACACTGGGATTGCCCAGTTTACAGAAACCTTTCAAATTATACATTCATGAAGGGCAAGAAAGTGGACTTAGGGGACTAACCTAGACCCTGGGAAATACCCCTCAATCCATACCTTATCCTGCAAAGAAACTAGATCACACAACAAAGGGATGGCCACCATTACTTTGGGAAATAGCAGCTACCTGTGACATCTTACAGGAAGCAGAAAATTTCACTCTAAATACTAAATACTATGGTATTTACTTGTATACCACACCACATCCTAAACCTATTACAAGAGAAAGGATGGTATTGGCTGATGTCAGGGTGCATGGAAAAATATCAATCCATTTATTAGAAAACCCAAACATTACTTACAAATAACCACTGCCTTAAACCTGGCCACCCTACTCCTGGACTCAGATGGAAGCTCAGATTTCCAACACAATTGCTTAGAAATCATTGCAAAGCCACAACAGACCATCTTTAACTTCAGAAATCTCCCAAAAGATAGGGCAGGCACTTCAGATTCAGTGGAAACTACATGCATCTTGGAGACCCCAATCTATGGGGAAGACTGAGAAAATGAGCCACACAATAAAAAGGACCCTACCCTGACTGGTATGGCTTGATTGGGCATCATCCCACAAAACAAAAGGTCACTGGTGTGATACGTAGTCAGAGCACATGTCTAAGTTGAGAGTTTGGTACCCAGTCAGGGCAAATATGACAGGCAATGAATAGATGTTTCTCACTTATATCAATGCTTCTTTCCCTCTTTTTCTTCCTCTCTTCTCCCCCTCTCTCTCAGAAAAAAAAAAAAGACAACTCTGGCAAAAATATGAAAATATGCCAGGAAACACATTTGAAATGGGACCAGGCACTCCCTATTGCCTTGCTCCAGATTGGGGTGGTGCCCAAAGTGGGCTTAATATGAGCCCTTTTGAAATGGTTTATGGGAGACCCATCTAAGTTTCTGTTTTAGGAACAACCCCTTTATGTTTAGAACATGAATAAAAAATCAAAGAATATGTATAACATTTAGAGTAAACACTAACAACGTTGCACAGGTTTGCTCACTGCAGGTCTAACTACCAGTATGAAGAGTCCTTGCACTTGTTCCAGCTGGGAGACTGAGTCTTACTAAGGACCTGGAAGACTCAAGGTCCTGACCAGAAGTTGGCCAAACAATGGACATCCCTACAATATCCTGCTGACAGCCCTCTTCCCTAAAGTTCACAGGAATGAAGCCTTGGATCCCCCACACACTGATAAAGTAGGAGCTGCCTGAGGAAGACTCGGATCTTGCTACTGCTATCGATACTGAAAAGGAAAGCCAAACCTGCACTCCTGAAGATAATTTAAAATTCCTCTTTTGGAAAGGGACAGCACTACCCAACACTAAGTGACAATGTTACTTTTTATTTTATTTTATTATTATTTTTGACAATTACTTTACTTTATGCCTATGCTTGGACCAATAATAATGCCGTTTGCATTTCCCAGAGAGTGGCTCCCTTGGCAAACTTATCCCACTGTTGGGAGTGCCACCCAAAGTCTCACTCAGAATTAGGCCATGGAGAGCCTTAGACACTCCAGTTTCTGATTTAACTACAATTCCCCATGACCTCCTTAGCATGCTCCACTCATTAAATACTTGAATGCTTGTTTACATAATAGGTCTCACTTTGAAAGCCCCATCTGCAACACCACCTTGAAATATGAGGCAGTCTATCAGCTTTGCTTATTCAACAGTGCCATCCTTGAGACACCAAGCATGCCGCCTTCTGAAGGGCAAAGACAACAATTCTCTCTTGCATAAAATCTTCCCTCCAGTCTTGACGCCTTTCTTCCTTTGATAGATAACAAGAAAGTCTGGATCCAGGGATAGGTAAGACTAAGCCCCCTGACAATATAAAGAAACTACAGAACATAAGCCCTCCATCCATACTCTTGTAAGACTATAGGGTCCAGAGTTTAGAAGGGGGGGATTGTTACTACAGGCAGCCATCAGAGTGTGGGCCTACTGGCCACTTCAGTGGGGTGGGCTACACAGGGGCTACACAGAGGATGAGGGAACACTGGGATCCAGACATGTCCTGCAGACTCCAACCAGCTCCATCAGATGTGCAGGCACTGTGTGCCATTTCCAGCATCAGGAACTGGGCTGAGGGATGCAGAATGTCCAGGCTTCTTGATGCTGGGTCCTAGAGATCCCCTCTGAACTACTGTAGATAGTCAGGGAGCACCAGCGAGCTCCCCAGCGGCCAAGTTGGTGCAGGGGAAAGTTCTTGCACAGAGCACACCAAAGCTAGATCAATGGATAGGGCCTGAGTCCCCTGACAGCTAGAAAGATGAATGGACAGGACTCAAGTATGTCATAAGCTAGCATAAGTGGATACAGAAAAAAAGCCCTCCCTTCCCTACCCTTATAAGGACTACAGGCTTGATCAAGAAGTGGGGGGGGGGGTTCCTTGAGACAGGGGCCCACCATTCTCCCAGGCCATGGCTCCTAAATGAACCTCTTTCCTTTTGCACTAGCACCTGTCTCACAAATTTGGCTTTTGTTGTGGCAGGCAGCCAAAATTGTGATTTGGTTACACGAGGGTACTGGAAGGTCTGTGCACAAAACCAGGGGGTTCAGTTTCATGAACCAAAACACCAGCATTCCTGATGCATAAGGATACAGAGACCTAGACCAAGAGCATGGAGAGAAAGGAAAAATGTCTTTATTTCAGTTTATCTTCTGGTCATTTTGGAAAGAGCATCTTCCTGTGCTCAAGCAAACAGCTGAGGAGACCTTTTTAGATTTTGGTCTGAAGTCAACAGATGTTACAAAGATTCCAAATGCCTGGCTTTTCATAGGGGCTTAGATCACAGCTAATTCATGGCACAATCTCCATTCAACACATATTTATTATGGACATCCATTATAAGCAAGGTGCTAGCAACACAGAGGTGAATGACATGAAGACAAGAGGAATTCACAGTCCCTAATGCAGATCCTGGTTATTGATGGGAACCTAGGTGAGAAACACACACATATGCATGCACAGGCACACACACTCACCTTTTAGGGGTTTGGGAATGATAGTGTCTATTTGTTTATCTGATAACATTTGAAGTATCTATCTTTTCCCACCTACCTCTCATTCATTCAACCATCTATCATCTGTCCGTCAATTACTGATACCTTCTCTGTGCCAGAATACACAGAACATTTGTGACTTTAAAAAAAATCCATAGGATAGAAGTCTCAGATACTTCCAAGAGAAGCCAAGATGAGAAACAAACAGAAAAGGTAATAGGGGTGGGCACAAGGAAACATTTGTCATTTTCTTTAGTTTTGCAATATTTAAAATGCAAACAAAAATTGAGGAAAAAATAACATTCTTTTTCCTTCAGGCCACAAAGTCAGGCAGACTTACCACACACATTCCAATATGACAGAAAATGGGCAAAGTATTCCTTCCAGCACTTTCCCTCAGAGAGCCTCCACAGACACCCCAGAGTGGGAGATGACAGATAGTTTGTACAGGCTACATACATTTCATCACCTTTGCAGCTTTTTAAAATTATTAACCATTTGCTTTATTTGGTAATAGATAAATTAAACATTTCTTAAGGGACAGGAATGTTGTCTTCTCATGGTGTCCCCTTCTCAAAGCTCAGTTCAATGACCGGTGATCCGGGAACTCACTGGAAAATGATGTGGTTTATCTGGATCAAAGTTAAAAGGTTCCCCAGAGAGACTTTTGGAAACCATTTACTTTCATAAAATAATCTTCCTCTTTTGACAGCCAGACATTGCAAAACTGCCTGAAGATGGGAGAACAGGTGGACTAAAGATGGAGGCTGGGCCTATGGTAAGAAAAAGCATCTATTGCCTTGCTTGTGTTAGGCTCCTGAATTTATTTTACCTTTCTTGCTTCTCAGCTCTAAATCTAGTTGAGTATACCCTCAGGCAGCCCTGGGAGATGTGTAAGCCTCACTATGGTAGGCAGCCAGACAGGCATAAGCAGAGCAGGACAATAGCCTGGTACAGAATGTCACCAGGAGAGAAAGTCCCATGCACTTAGCAACAGGTACCTAGCAAAAGGCAAAACTGGGAAAACAAGAACCTCACCCCAGGGTATCCTTTCATCCCCTAGCATATCACTGGTCATGTGGGTGGGACTGTCCCCCTGACCTTTCTTTCCTTGACATGTTGCTGATCATACAGGGGAATGAAGCAGGAGGTGGAGAATGGCTCCTAAGCATTAAGCCCCCAGGACAATGAGGTTCTGACCCACACCAAATACATCTAGGCATCAGTTGTGTTTTAGCTCCAGGCCCAGGAAAGCAGTGAAATCAGAGAGGTGACACCATGGCTGCCTCAGGATCAGCTGTGTTGATTAATGAGCACCTGCCCTGATGCTGACCAATCAGTGAAGTTCATGACCCTGAAAGGGCACACCTGGAAAGGTGATTAATAGTCTGTTGGGATCCTCCCCCTGACACCTTCAGATAAATACTCTCCACATGGAGGACCCAGTGCTCTGTCTACTAGCATGCCCACGCCTTTCCCTACCCCTTTCCCTCAGGTACATTTTCCTTGTCTCTTTCTTTCTCCTAAGCTTCAAAGGACCTTCTTTGCCTCTGTAACTTGTTTTCTGAGCCCATTTATTCTATGGCTCACTTCTACCTCTGTGACTTTCTAAATAAACTTTTGCTTGTATTTTAGCCTTGGCTCTGAATTCTTTCTTAACCAGAACTCAAGTACTGAGGTTGCTGAACCAAGGTCTGGTCTGACTCCACTGGTCTAACACCTGGTGCTATCTGCACTGCTGATGTATCTATTGAAGCGTCCTCCACTAGGGGAGGCTGTCAGCTCCAGACTCATCGGAATTGACCATCCATCTCAGAAACATGCCTGAAGAAGGTTGGGCCATGAAGGGGGGAGAGAAAATAGTTACTGGTTCTAGCCATGACCTCTGGAACTATTTGTTTTTTTCCTTGAGGCAAAGAATCCAATGACTTATACACACTGAAAAGTTTTAGTGAAGAACCTCCCGGCAGATCAACCTGATTCTTTGGGTCTAGAAGTGTTCCTCATGGGGCCCTGTTCTCAGGGCAAAAGCTCTTTTTGCCCTGAATTATCATTTACTTAGAAGTCTCCAGGACGGTTTTGAGACAGAAAGATTTACAGACAATCCTCTAAGCTTGGTGGAATTTGGTCAGTGACTGGGCCTAGAAATCAGTTTCATGGAAAAAGGACTGGGTGGGGGTAAAATAACAACAACAACAATGTGTAGAGGCAGCCATGTGAAAAAAAAAAAAAACTGCAGCTAGAGTGAGAGAAATCATTTTTGAGAGGAGAGGAATGTGAAGTAAAAGAGGAGGTAAGTCTTACCAGGAGAAACCTGAGGAAGATTCCAGGTCATTGTACTAAGAAACTGTCTCTGTGGACACATGAGCACAGAGGCTGTGGCAAACCCTTCTGCGTGGCGTGGGCGCAGCTCCCACTCAGAGATGCACAGGACCCACACCCACAGATAGGTTCTCTCATGGGTAATCAGATTTGCAATATACCTAAGCTGTTTTGAAGTTTGCTCTTTGCTAAAAACTCCCTCACCCTGCAAATGCTTACTGTAACTTCCTAAAGTCCATGCTGAGCCTTGCAGGGGCCAGTGTGACTGTCTCAACCACTTTTGCCTTTTGATTTGCTAATATCCTTCTTCTGTGATGTGATTAGGGGCATTGGTTCCTTTGTTGTAACTGGGAGAGTGAAGGGGAACCATCTTGTAATATAGAGAGAGATGAGAAAAAAGGCCTGTCATGGTGGGGGCCACAGCTTTTGCTCCTCTTGAAAGAAAAGCCATGTTGTCATCCTTATTCCTCCACCAGACTCAGTAGTCTATGTGTATGTTTTAATTCATCCATAATGACGCAGACACTGCTGGACGATGTCCACCTCAAGAGGCCAACCAGGATGTGGAAGTAACTGGCAGGAGCTTGTCAATATCTCTGCATTAACATCCTGAGGGAAGGTGCAGCTCACAGTCCTGGGTTTGGAGGACAGAAAAATGAACTGGGAATCACATGTTTGTCATCCATACATTCCAAATCTGGACAATATTTAATGCTCATGTGAAATACTATCACATTCCTGCCATCAAAGTGAGCATGAGTCTCTGTCTGACTCATACACACAAAGGTTTGGGGAGGAGGACAACCATGCCGCCAGATCACAGAATGGTATGCAACTGGGAGCTTAAAATGGAGACAAGTCACTCCAACAAAAACTACTTCCACTTCTATCAGTACCAGATCCAAGCATCCAGGACAACCTTCCTAACTGATACAACCAAGATACTTGAAAACTATAAAAGACCATCTTTGAAATGCACTCCTGAAACTGGAGTTTCATAGCACCACCTATGAAATGTTTTTGAAAAAAAAAAGTAAGTAAACAAACAAATCTAATCAAATCTGTTCATGGGAAATACAGAGGCTGAAAGAGAATGATACACAACAGCACACAGGATGCAACCAGCTCAATCAAGATTGTGGGGATTCCACAGGGCAAAGACTAGGGTTTGTCAACAAATTACTGAGAGGAAGAGGCAGTGGGCACTGCAAAAGGTGAAAAGAAATGGAAGAGACATGATCCAGTGTCATGTGTGCACCTTATTTCAAACAAACCCATACCATGAAAAGATGGCTTAGAGACTAGCAAGGAAACCTGCTGATAGACTGGCGTTAGGGAATAGTTGATAAAGATGTTGATGTTGCAGTTATGTTTTTCCTTTTTTAAAAAGAATCCATCTGTTGGAGATACATACTGAAATATTTACAGGTGAAATAATAGGGTTTGGAATTTGCTTTAAAAGATGCCCCCCCTCCAAAAAAAAGGGAAGGAGATAAAAAATAAGATTGGCTAATGTTGAGTAACTGTTGATGCTGGGTGTTCTATAGACAGGGTCATGACACCAGACCCAGATTATTGTGGATGTTTGAAAGTATACATAATAACAAGAAAAAGAAATATATTGGTGACCTGACAAAAAAGAAAATATTATGCAAAGGTCAAAAACAAATACAGGAACTCCGGGAAGCAAGCACCACTGCCAGTTTTTTCATTACATTATTTTTTATTGTATTTTTTCCATTACCATTTATCCCCCCTATACCCACAACCACCTCCAAACATCTTTCCCCCCAGCAATTACCACACTGTTGTCTGTGTCCATGAGTTCTTCTCTGTTTTTGCTTAATCCCTCCACCTCCAACTCCACCCCCAGAGCTGTCAGCCTGCTCTCTATGAGTCTGTCTCTATTTTGCTTATTACTTCAGTTTATACATTAGATTCCATATATGAGTGAAATCATATGCTATCTAATATCAAACTATACTACAAGGCCATAGTAATCAAAACAGCTTAGTACTGGCATAAAAACAGACACATAGATCAATGGAACAAAATAGAGAGCCCAGAAATAAACCCACACCTTTATAGTCAATATTTGACAAAGGAGACAAAAACATACAATAGGCTAAAGTTAGTTTATTCAATAAATGGGAAAATTGGACAGATACTTGCAAAAAAATAAAACTAGACCACCTTCTTATGCCACATGTGAGAATAAACTCAAAATGGATTAAAGACTTAAATGTTAGACTCAAAACCATAAAAATCCTAGAAGAAAACATAGGCAGTAAAGTCTTGGACATTTCTCATAGCAACATTTTTTTCTGGTATGAGGGGACACACACACACACAAAAAAAAACTAAAATTACCTTCTGCAGGGCAAGCCCCTTGTCGTAAAGTCTTCCCTCACTAGGTGAGTGTTCTAGGAACCCATCTGTATCAGTATACCAGCTGGTGTTGTTGTGAGAGGCTGCATTCAACTTCAGTGAAATTTTTTGAAGATTCTTTCAATGAGTTGGCCCATTTCATGATGGGTGAT
This sequence comes from Anoura caudifer, assembly GCA_004027475.1. NCBI lineage: Eukaryota > Metazoa > Chordata > Mammalia > Chiroptera > Phyllostomidae > Anoura > Anoura caudifer. The sequence continues at coordinate 2,620 of PVKU01011017.1, read as the reverse complement.
ATATGAGTGCAACTGCCCAAACAGTTCTGAGTGTTCAGGAATTTTTGACCAAAAATGGTTATGCCCACCACCACCCCATGCCCTACTATCCCTATACACCCAATCTCATCCCAAATGGCTTTTTTTTCTTGTTTCCCTAGATGAAAAAAGTCATCAAAGGCAAACATTTTGCCATTGTGGAAGAGGTAAAACAAAAAACAGAAGAAGCACTAAAAGGCATCAAAATTGAGCTCAAAAACTATTTTGAGCAGTGGAAATAATATCTCAACAGCTGTATTGCATCAAGTGAAGAGTGCTTTGAAGGTGACTACAGTTTAAGCATGTAAGAATAAATAAAAATGTTTTTATAAATAAATTTTGGGTTCTTTTAGGTCCTCCCTCATATATCTACACAGACAAAGGAAACAAAAGAAAAAGTAAACAAGTGATATTGCATCAAAATAAAAATATTTTTCACAGCAAAGGAACCCATCAACAAAATGAAAAGACAACCCACTGAACTGAATATACCCAAGAGAATATACTAGCTGATACATCTGATAAGGGGTTAATATAAAAAATTTATAAAGAACTTTTAAAATTCAACACCAAAATACAAACCAATTAAAATATTGGCAAAGTACCTGAACAGACAATTTTCCAAAGAGGACATGCAGATGGCCAAAAGATATATGAAAAGATGCTCAACATCACTAATCATCAGATAAATGCAAATTAAAACCACAAAGAAATCACTTCATGCCTGTCAGAATGACTATCATTAATAAACGAGCAAACAACAACTGTTGGTGAGAATGTGGAGAAAAGAAAACCCCTGTGTACTGTTGGTGGGAATGCAGTCTGGTGCAGCCACTGCACAGAATAGTATGGAGTTACCTTTAAAAATTAAAAATGGAGCTCCTTAACCAAGAGGGAGGGTGGAAACAAAGGAGGGAGATGGGTTTGAAGGGGGTTGGGGGGAGGGGTGGGGAGAATATACAGACAGCTGTAACTGAACAACAATAAAATAATTTAAATATAAAAAAGTTGACTTCTGGCCAAGATAGAGGCATAGGTGGACATACTGTGCCTCCTCACACAACCAAAATTAGGGACAATAAAGATTTAGAAAGAGAACAGGCTGACAGTCACCAGAGGGGAGAGGAGAGGGAATTTCAGGGGAAAAGGGGAAGGATTTGGAGCAACAAGTATGAAAGACACATGGACAAAAACTAGGGGGGGTGGATATGGGAGGGAGGTGGGGAAGGTTGGGGTGGTGGGCTGGGAGGGGAGTAAAAGACAGATAACTGTACAAGAACAACAATTAAAATTAAAAAAAGATTTAGAAACAAGAAAATCACCAGAACTCATAGAAAACTGAACTGTCCAACAACCATTCATCCAGACCAGTAAGAGGAGTGGAGTCGTGGCAGGAAAAAAGTGGAGGTTGGTAGTCCTGGGTACGCAAGCAGCAGCAGCTGGCAGATCCCAGGTGCACAGGTGGCAGCTAGCGGACCCCAGGCACGGGGTGGCAATGGTGCAGACTCAGTGAGGCCGCACAAGGTGGCTGGCTGACCAGGCAGTCCTGCATTTGTGCACAGAAAATCCAGGCAAAGGGGAAGTAGAATCCGAGAGACAGCGGAGCAAGTGCCATTATTCCCTCTTGGACCCTGCCCCCACATACAGCGTTACTACCCAGCGACTGGGCTGCCCTGCCCTGGGGAACACCTAAGGTTCCACCCCTCACTACATAACAGCCGAGACCAGACCAAAAAACAAACAAACAAACAAACAACAACAACAAAAAAACCAAAATGGCTCAAACTGGAGAACAAATCAAAGCCCCAGAGCCAATTCATCTAAGCGACCAAGAGATAGCCAACCTATCAGATGCACAGTTCAAAGCCCTGGTGATCAGGATGCTCACAGAATTGGTTGATTTTGCTCACAAATTAGATGAACAAATGAAGGCTACAATAAGTGAAATGAAGGAAATCGCACAGGGAACCAATAGTGATGGGAAGAAAACTGGGACTCAAATCAATGGAGTGGACCAGAAGGAAGGAAGAAAGAAACAACCAAACAGAAAAGAAGGAAGAAATAAAAATTCAAAAAATGAGGAGAGGCTTAGGAACCTCCAGGACATCTTTAAATGTCCCAACATCCGAATTATAGGGTTACCAGAAGGGGAAGAGGAAGAGTAACATGTGGAAAACTTATTTGAACTCCCCCAGTCTGGCAAAGGACTTCCAGGAAGTCCAGGAAGCTCAGAGAGTCCCAAAGAAGTTGGACCCGAGGAGGAACACACCAAGGCATATCATCATTACATTAGCCAAGATTAAAATGAAGGAGAGAATTCTAGAAGCAGCAAGGGATTAGGGGACAGTCACCTACAAAGGAGTTCCCATAAGACTGTCAGCTGATTTCTCAAAACAGACCTTACAGGCAAGAAGGGGCTGGAAAGAGGTATTCCAAGTCATGAAAATCAAAGACCTACATCCAAGATTACTCTATCCAGCAAAGCTGTCATTTAGAATGGAAGGGAAGATAAAGTGCTTCTCAGATAAGGTCAAGTTAAAGGAGTTCATCATCACCAAGCCCTTATTATATGAAATGTTAAAGGGACTTATCTAAGAAAAAG
>PVKU01011016.1:0-47108 GCA_004027475.1 Anoura caudifer | reverse complement strand
ACAAGGGTTTAATTTCCAAAATATATAAAGAACTTACACGACTCCACTCTAAGAAGACAAGCAACCCAATTAAAAAATGGGCAAAGGACTTGAACAGACACTTCTCCAAGGTGGACATACAGAGGATCCAGAGACACATGAAAAGATGCTCAATATCACTAGCTATCAGAGAGATGCAAATTAAAACCATAATGAGATACCACTTCACACCAGTCAGAATGGCCATCATAAACAAAGCAACAAACAACAAGTGTTGGAGAGGTTGAGGAGAAAAGGGGACCTTAGTGCACTGTTGGTGGGATTGCAGACTGATACAACCACTATGGAAAGCAGTATGGAATTTTCTAAGAAAACTAAAAATGGATCTACCTTTTGACCCAGCAATCCCACTGCTAGGATTGTACCCTAAGAACCCTGAAACACCAGCCCAAAAGAATCTATGCACCCCTATGTTCATAGCAGCACAATGTACAATAGCCAAGTGTTGGAAGCAACCCAAGTGCCCATCAGTAAATGAATGGATCAAGAAACTATGGTACATGTGCACAATGGAATTCTATGCAGCAGAAAGAAAGAAGGAGCTCATACCCTTTGCAACAGCATGGATGGAAGTGGAGAGCATCATGCTAAGTGAAATAAGCCAGGAAGTGAAAGACAAATACCATATGATCTCACCTTTAACAGGAACCTAACCAACAAAACAAACAAACAAGCAAAATATAACCAAAGACACTGAAATTGAGAACAGACTGACAGTCACCAGAGGGGAGAGGGGAGGGAAGATCAGGGGAAAAGGGGAAGGGTTTACAGGAACAAGTATAAAGGACTCATGGATAAAAACTAGGGGGGTGGAAATGGGAGGGAGATGGAGAGGGCTGGGGTGGTGGGCTGGGATAAGAGTAAAAGACAGAAAACTGTACAAGAACAACAGTTAAACTGAAAAAAATAAATTAAATAAAGTAACCAAAAAAAGAAAAAGAAAAAATGAAACTTTGCAAACCACTTTTGACACATTTGATCTGTCCGAGCACCTTCTCCACACACTACACAAATCTTTTTTTGCATTTCGGTTGTGTTTTTACATTTCTTGAAATATTACACCAAAAATGTAGTGTATTTTCTTCCATCTTCAATATTAAAATGGCTACACAAAAATTCAAAAAAAAAAAAAAAGAAAAAGGAAGAAGACAAAGGTGAAAGAGTAAAGCTTAATAGACAACTTAATATGCCTCCTTTTACTAAGTGTTCCCAGAAGTCTCACCTAGCCATTCCCACTTACAGCTCATTAGTAGAAACTTGATGACCCCTAAATTTTTCAGCTGGGCACATGGCTACCTAAACAAAGTCTCGGTTATAGTACTATTAGGAGAGTTCAGATGGATGCTGGTTAGAAGACTAGCAGTATCTACCAGAAGGATGTACCAACTTCACTATGAAATATGATTCTGAACATCAGAAATAAACATTTACCAAGGAAAATCATTACTTAAAAGGTTTTTGGCATAAATCTTTTCATATAGCAAATGCCATTTGGCATGCAAATGATCTCCAATTCTCTTCTCCAACCTCTACCTCCATAGATCTGTTTAGTTAAGTTCTATCTTTTTAATATTTACTAAAGCCCACCTATAATATCAATCCCCAGGCTTGGTTTGAATGAATATGCAAGCACTCCATTATCTTAAATGATTTTCCATTTTCTCTCTATCACATAAGATTTAAAAAGACTTATAAACAAATAAAACCAATGATAAAATAAATAGCTAAGGGGATCATGGAAGAGAAAAGTAAGAGAATAAAATTCAAGGGGTACTAGGCATACAAGAATGCAGAGGTCCGTAGGATTATGGGAGGGTTCCATAAGTGTGTATCATCCCAATTCTAGCAATTGAAATATGTGTATAAAACCTAGTAAAAATGTTTACCAAAATTCACTATCCAAATAAAAAATTGGTTCTAATGAATACATGAGTATTCATTGTATACATCAAATGAAGTGTTGTAGGTGAATGCCAACTGATTCCTTCAGACATTCCTTACCCTGGTGTTCAGAGAAGCTCTGGAATGGAAAGTAAGATACAGGTACATGGGACCAGTGCAAGGTGCCATTAAGGTCATACCTACATGAAGCTGTGGAAGCCATAGAACTGGTCCCTGTTGAGCCAGGACAAGTGGAATAGGGAAAATGAGACAAATAGTTGAACAGACTCACAGAGCAATTTACAGCCAGATATAGAAGGTCACCTCCCTAGAAAAAACATCTAGGCTTTGGTTACATTTTAGCTTCAGGCCCAGAAAAGCAGCAAAACTAGGTGGATGACTCCAGGACCAACCACAATGAGTAGTGACCCCCTTACCCTGAAAGAGCACACCTGGAAAACTGATGACTATTCTGCTGAAACCCTCCCTAAGACCTCCCCTAAGATTTCCACTTGCAAGAGAGAGACAGAAGCCTTAAGACAAAGGACCTAGTGTGCTCTCTCTGGGGAGCAGCCCGCACTATTCCTTTCTCCCTCTTCTTCCCTCTCTCCTTCTCCCACAGGCACACATCTTCTAAATTCTAAGGGTAACCTACAAGACTTGCAACCAGGAGATAATGGACAGCAGCCCTTTGCTAACCCCCTGAACCTAGCCCCAAGGCTCCCTTTTCTCTGAGTTCCCTATGAGTTAAGGCAGCCCAGCCCAGGCTCTCCTGTTGCTTCTTCTATGCTAAGCCCTCCCTTGTTTCACTGTCACAGCTTTAATAAACCTACTCTCATAGTCACCTGAACTCATGTTATAAAATCTTTCCTACACAAAGTCAAGAACTCACACACCATTGGCTGGCCCTAGGCAGACCTACTTAGGGCCAGGTCCCCTGACTGGTAACACCATGGCTGTGGCTAAAGGCAGATGTGAGGATGTGAAGCAGCTCTTGAGAGGCTATCAATTCACCACCCAACTCTTTTGAACCAGACATTCTTGGGTTAAAGGCTGGGGATATACATTGTTAATAGGTTCTCAGGTAATGCTTAGAGACACTGAAATTTCAAGAAGCATGGCTCTAGAGTGGTGTTTCTCAAATACTGGCCCACAGACCTGCTACATCAAAATTCCTTTGGAAGTTTTAAAAAGTAAAGAATAAATAGCAGAGAATTAAAATCATGTTTTCTAGGAGTCTAAGTATTTGGCATAGACACTTAGGAACAGGTCCAAATACTTTAAGAATCAGCCAGGTGGACCTAGTGACTTGATTCTAACAAATAGAATACAGCAACAATGATGGGATGTCACATTCCAGATTAGGTTACAATAAGACAGTGGTTTCTGTCTTGCTTGTCCTCTCTTGCTCTCTCTTCTTGGCTTGCTCTGAGGGAAACTTGCTGCCGTGTAGTGAGCTGCTGATGGAGAGGTTCACAGGGCAAAGAACTGAGGGAGGCCTCTGGCCAACATCCAGTGGGGAACTGAAGCCCTCAGGCCAACAACCCACAAGGAACTGAATCCTGCCAACAATCCATCAGTGAGCATCTGAAGCGAATGAAACAACAGCCCTGCTGACACCTTGACTGGGGTCTTTTAAGATAACTTGACTGAGACCAAGGCCCATAGCTAAGCTTCCTGATTCCTGATCAACAGAAACTACAAGACCATAAATGTTTGTTGTTTAAAATGTCTAATTTTAAACTGGGGGTAATTTGTTACTTAGCAAAGGTTAATTAATACAGAAATGCTTCATGTAAAATCTTTATCAGTTTTTAACATTTTGGCATATAAAAGAATATGTTTTTGTCATATGGCATTTCCTTTTGTATATAAGGAACACCTTATTTCTTAATATTGTCAATAAATAAAAAAGCTTACTGTGCAATACAAAGTTTTACAGATTAGGGTTCAAGGTAGCCAGAGAGCAACTATAAATCCCCAACACAGAACAGGTACTTACTAAAACCAACAGAATTGAATTGATAGGCCAGAATAGATGACCAAGAGCCCTGAAGGACAGAAGAGATTACACCTGATCCCATTGGCCAGCAGTTTTCAACCTTTACCGTGAGTCAGAATCACCTGCAGGAAGTGATAAAGCACAGATTGCTGGGGCTCTTCTTCAGTTTCTGATTCAATGTGCTTGAGGTGAGGATGAATAATCTGCATTTCTAAGAAGTTTTAGGAGTTGTTGTTGCGGCTGGACCAGGAACCACACTTTGAAAACCACTGCAAAAGGCAATAATTTCTGGAGCTTCTTTGTGTATGCATTCATGAGCTTGGGGATGTGGGGGGGGGGTGGATGGTTACATGAGAAAAGTCCTCCCAGATGACTCATAATGCATCAGAAGAACGGCAAGGGTGGCAGCACCAAACTTGGAGCAATTATAAGGCTCTTCCTGAGATAATCAGGTGGTGGTACTGGGGAGCAAGGACTTCACAGCCAAGAGAAACAAAAAAGAAAATATTGAAAAGGCTTGCTGACATCATTTTTCCACCAAATATTGCAGTTTAAACAATAACTCTAACTACAGAGGTAGAAAATCAAATTACTGTTATTCCAAATGAAACAGCCACGTAGCCATGTTCACCCAGCACCGGTAGAGACATGAAGTATCATTCGGCATGGCTCCTTCAAGTCAGGTGGTCTGAGCTCTAGTTGCTGCTATAATTAACTCTACTCATTCTGTTTACCTGACAGAATTTCCTTTGGGCTTCCAGATGGTCCTGGCTTCCTCTAGGTTCATCAGCTGGAGGTCTTGAAAGCCAGTCAAACCCTTCAGATTTGTGCCTGACCTGATTATCACAATTTCAGAACACTGGGTGTAATTTCCTTTATTGGCATCTGTTGTCTCTATTTCCAAGTTGAAAATGATTCAGTCAAAAGAGTACCTGACGGTATTTATTCTTGGGCTGTTTTTGAAATGCATTTATTTCCTCCACGTTCTAGAGATAGCAGTGTTAATAAAGTGATTTCCAAAACACAGAACATGGGGGTGCTGATTTCCAGGTTTGTGGCATCTGCTAACATGCCATAAATGATGGTGGTGAGGCAGTAGCAAGGAAGGCTTCTATTCATCTGCACCTTGGCATGCTCACCTGAAGATGTGATTACCCTGCATTATCCTTATAATTCCTTGAAAACTGTTCAAGGGTCCTAGTGTGAGTAGGATACTGTCTAAGTGACAATTTCAGATGCTGGCTTAGTTTTGCTATTTGGGATAGTGGCTACTTTCCAGCCATTTCCAATACCAAAATATTGCCTCCAGGGCTGGCAGCATCAAATCACTGTTGAAATATCACTATCTGTGTTTGGTTTACAGTTGTCGACATAAGAAATGACCAAACGTATAAGAATTTTTATGAGTTAATTTGAGCCAACTGACGACAATTGCTGAGAAGCAAAATCTTAACGGAATGAGAAAATGTTCCAGAGAGTGGCAGTTTTATACCTTATTTTATACTTTAGAATCAATGGACAAGACTTAAGGTGGTTACATGAAATCCATTAGTGATAGATTAGGGAGGTGGGAGAAAGCAAAGCAGGGGAATGTCTGAGATTGGATATAAAGTAAAAAGAAAAGACACACACTTCTTTTACATTGGTGTGTATAGGAGAGTTAACAGTTAATAATTAACATATAATAATAAAAATGAGGGATTTCTTTCTCCTGCTTTGGTGGGAAATTGTGCCCTGAGGGGTCTGGAAAAAGAAAATTATCCTGACATTCAAAAGATATGTTATCATAGATGCAAAAAGAAAACACAGAGGCTCAGTTTAGGTAAAGACTGACCTTTGTCAAGGAAGATACTGGCCTAGAACATGACTACCTCCCGGGACAGGCTTTTAGTTAGGAAGTTTTAATTTTAGACTGTCCTACATGGTTACTTTAGGTCTCTGTAAGGGCCACCATGCAGGCCTCCCCTGAGCTTGTCAGGTTTAGTATGTGGCTCCTTTTTCATCCACAAAAATAAAGGGAAAAAATCAAAGTATCTTGATTTTGAGAGGATGGAAGTCTTCCTGCAAGGAGCCTCCAGTCTAGCTGGTGAGATACATTTGTGAACAACCAAAAAAACTGGTTGGTATAAATAAAATTTCAGGGCCAAAATAAAGCATCCCAAATGGAATATCACACAATTTAAATATTTGTTAAAACACAAATTAATTTCCAGTATTATCATTACTAGTTGTTTGCATAACAGATCAGTAGAGATTCCTGGATCTGAAAAGTGAACAAAAACAGAAGAAATTCTTTTGTTCTTCTCCTTTCCCTGCTTTATTTATTAAACTTATTTCTTGAGTAAATATTCAAATAAGCGAGTAACCTGGTTTTTCTTAATCTATTCTCTGCCCTGCCTCCTTGGCACAGGGCTTGGTGCTAAACACCTGTATGCACATGAAGTATGAGCAAAGCATCCAACTAGAAAGATCCAGCAATTAAAATGGTTTTTGTTGTTTTGTTTTTACTTTACCTCTTTTAATAAAACCTCTAAATAAAGGTGCTAACACATATACTTTTAAGTTGAACTAAAGCAAATACTTTTTAAAAAATTGCAGTATAAAACTCTTTTAGACCAAGATAAGAGTATTGGTTTAATCTCTACAGTAAAGCAGAGTTCACCTCCCATTATGCAGCTAGGCTGATGTTAATGTGTCTCCATTCTAAAGGCAAGTTTCAGAGTAAACCTCCTCAGATGTCTGTATAGGTGTATCTCATCTTTATTGTACTTCACAGACGTTGCATTTTGTTGTTGTTTTTTTACCAAGTGAAGGCAAGTTCCTCCACAAGCAAAGATCACTAGCAAAGATCATGACTTGCTTTATTGTGGTGGTCTGAAACCAAATTCGAAATATCTCTGAGGTATGCCTATATTCAGTTTCTCTGGGTCCAACCTGATATGCAAGGTTTAAAGATTACAAAAAGACTAGAAGCTTTCAAAAACATGGATTTCACTGGCCTTTTTAATTCTTAATCTGTCCATTTTCTCAAATTCATCAAACATACAGTTTGGGGCAACCCAAACCCACAAATACACTCACTACCACCAGGTCGTTTACTTCTACTTTGAAGGTCTTTTCAGTTAACCTTTTTCCTGACCCACCCCACAATTTCCTCTGGTTTGTTATTTGACAGACTACCCAAATACTTTACCTAAGTCATTTGCTTCCTTCCTACTAAAAAAAAATTTTTTTTTAAACTGCCTCCACCAGCCCTTTTCTTCCTGAGCAAGGATGAAATTTTTCTTCAGTCTGAAATCAGAGCATTTACTTTGTAAAATAGAACTTTCGAATTGCTTGTTGGGGGACAGGAGCAGATATGAATAATAAACTCAGCCATAGAGTTGTAACATAATTAATTATTAGTATTTACAGTAAGTACATTTAAAGGTAATAAAACATTTCAAGGGAAGAGCCTTCTAGGCTTGTATAGTGAACAAGTAAACTGTTTTCAATTAGTATATCAATTGTTTCTGTGAAAAGAGTTCGTTCTCTAAAATAGTTTCATTATTTCCCTCAGAAAACTTCCCCTTTTAATCAATTGTTTGATAAATCATATTCTCAGAAATGGCACAAGGGCAAAGTCAAAAGATCACAAACTCCAAATTAGTGTATTCTGAACGAAAGGGCAGGAAGCATCCTTTGACTTGTGCAGGGAAGAGGTCAGTGTGTATTTCAGTTCTCCCATGGATCACCAAAGGTTTCCCCCATCTCCTTCCCCTAAAGCAGACCTAGGGTAATCCTTTCACACTTTAGCACTCCTTTCTTTTGGCCCTGGAGTCTAGGGTATTACTGAATATTTGCCTGTTTCTGCCCCGGAAAATCCCCAATGTTAATATAGGCCACATCATACCTAAAATGCACTTGTTCCTCAATTCAAACTTGCTGAAGAATTTCCCAATGTGAAAACAGCTCCAAGTGTTCTTAAATTGCTAGAGAAAAGAGACCTGGGAACAGTATCATTAGGTCCTAAGTCAATTATCCTAGTGACCAGCTATTGAATTTGGAAGAAAGTTGGATAGTCTGAGATATAACTGGTATTGACAGATTATAGCTGTATGTCCTAAACATCAAGCTAACTATTCCTCACATACTCTGGGCTTGATAATAACAGAACTATCAATTATTAAAGCCACCTTTGAGCTCAATGATAGTAGGGTCTGAATGTGGGCCATATGTCATGAGATACGGATATAACCCGTCCTCATCACTAATTATAATCTATATTACAGATCAATTTAATGGATAGTTTTACAGGCTATTGGAAACTTCTGCTCAAAGAAGAGGGGGATGAGGCCATCATCTATTATTCCATAAGTAAAGTTCTACTCTTTTTAATATCAAAACTTTTTGGATTTTGATGAACACTCTATTGAAATGTAAATATTTCTTTCAGGGGTTATTCCAATCTTTTATCACCTAACATATTATAAAAAGTTAATATTTTAGCAGAGGTTGGTCAGGAAGAGAAGGAAAAGCTGAGGCTAATGAGAGAGAGAGAGAGAGAGAGAGAGAGAGAGAGAGAGAGAGAGAGAGGAGGGCACCAAAGCAAATTTTTTTTTTATATACAACATCACCAAATAATTTATTTAGAATCAGAATTAAAGAACATTTGATGGTTGTTGAAATGTATATGTATTCTGATGCACAACTTATCTAGTGTAAATTACCAGATACATTTTATATTTCTTCTCAAATGGAGTTTATTGATGACTTCAAGTTTGGGATCTTCAAATTTGAAGTCAGGGAGCACATACAGTCTACTTTACCATACATTTGCTTAAGCTTAAAAAGCTCCCTCTTCAACTCTTGCTGATACTCTGGCCCAGTATCAACATGTCCTCTGGAACTGATGCTTAGTTCTGCATTCTCTAATCTTATCCATGAAGAGTTTCTGTACAGGATCAAGTTCCTTATTAAATGCCACTGCTGTTAACACCAATATTCCTCCTCAAATAGACTGAGATTGCAGACTGAATGACAGAGGAGAACCTGAAGAGCCTCTGAAGAGTCATGGCAATTCTGTTATGGACAGGAATTATCCTGGAGACAGACTCATCAAAACAAATTTTGTTACCCTTCCCAGACTGCTTTTTAGGACTACCTTAATTCTGCTTGCAATTACCCCTGATGATCATGTCTGGATTGAGGCTGGTGGTTTTCTTGAACACAACATCAAGTTTCACAATTTGGATGCAGAATGACAACTTCACTACTTGCTAGTTTCAATCCAAGGCACAATCATCTTTCTTCCATTGGTAAATGAATCCATTATTGCTCAATTTTGTAAAAGTACTCACCAGTGAAAATGTAATGTTCACCTAGGATTCTCATCTATACAGAAACTACAACACATAACCCCTGTTTGCTCTTCTCTTTTCATAGGAATCAGTAATATCAAAACACTCCTTGCAGCGCCAGAAGACTGGAAATTTGCATTTTGAAAATTAAAAAAATAAGGGAGGATCCATTTAAAATTTTCTTTTTGACAGTTCCAAATGTCTAGCCCTGCCAGTAATTGAATTAACAGACAATATAAATCCCAAATAGCTGAACTGCTGATACAAAGGAAGGAAATTATAAATACCAACTGTGGCCTTGTGACCAGTTGTAGAAACAAGGACTATAGCAGCCACTTATATTTTCTTCCTAACACACACATAATTATAACTAAGCAGTACCCCTTCTTATTTCATATAAGATATGTTGGTGGTAGTTAATTTTATAGTTTAGTTCTCAGGTTATAGGATATCCAGGAGAGATTATTCCTAAACTAGAAGAATGAACATTACCCAGAGAGAGGCCCAAGGAAGATTTTTTAATTTCTCCTTAAGAGATACTCAAAATGTTTTCATTTGCACAAAGGATCGTTGCACTCTGTTAGCTGAAAGCATGTTCAGATTTCTATTGTTTATAAATTAAAGTATGGTTAGAAGGCTATGTACAGATGTTGAATACAAAGGGGTGGACTATGATCACTTTGGTGAGTCACTTTTAGCATGTATTCCAAACTCCTTAGAGAATTCCTTTCTGTATTGCAGAAGCTGGAGAGTTAAAAAGCATATTTCTGATTTCCTGACTCCTGAGTTAAAACAGTTGCTTGAATACACATATCTAACTTTGCTTCCTCTTGAAACCCTAGAAAAAGTACAATGAAAGTTTTTTGTTTTTTGTTTTTAAGGCATAAACTTTCTGGGGTTGGGAAAACAAGATGTAAGAACAATTAATGTTTTGAAAGCTGCATGGTAGCAACAAGAAAGCAGAGAAACAAATCAATTTACATTGCAGAATTCTCAAGATTCAATAACTCATACTAGATAATACTGGAGCTGGGGTGAAAGGGTATGATGCTGAAATAAGAAGGGTCAAGTGAAAGATGTTTGAGAAGCAATTAGATCCTTAGAACTTCTTCCCTACTCCACACTGCCAGGTAACCCTCCTTTATCCTAGCAGAACTTGGGGGTTATTCCCTATGGAGGTACAAGATGTCAGGACTGGGGAAGGCCCAGCCACAATGAAGGAAGGGTTCTGTACCAACAAATGGTCCACCAGATGTCTCAAAGGCAAACCTTCTGCTTGGTAAGTCCCATTCACTTGCTCAGAGCTACCAGTATTTTCAATCCTCACTTGTTTTTAGCTTTTTAAAATATTTTGGAGGTATAATTGATATATAGTATTGAAATGCAAAGATCTTAAATGTACTCAGCAATTCTGGTAAATGCACACATCTGTGTAACTCACACCCTTAACACAACATGGAATATTCCCAACACCCCCCAAAATTAGTCCCTCACTTTAAATCATGAATAACAACAAAAATAAATCATGGACAACTAACAATTACAAGACATCTGAGGAAAGATCCTCACGTAGAAAATAAAGATTAAATAAAACAAACAAATTTTGTAAAAAGCAACTTAGAGAGAAGAAACCTTTCAGGAAAAATAAAACATACTTTAAAAAATTATATTAATTCCTTAGGAAGATGAGAAGAGTCTGCATACTAAGTGCAATGAAAATTTCAGAAAATAAAAAAAGAGCTCTTAGAAATTGAGAGCATGAAAACAGCAATGAAAAAACTTAATAGAAATTTTGGAAGATAAAGTTGGAAAAATTTCCCAGAAAATAGAGCAAAAAGACTGAAGAAAAATAGGAGAAAGATGATAAGAATGGAGCCCAGCCAGGGGATCCAACATCTAAATAACAGAGGGGAAGAAAGCAGCAATGAATAATGCAGGAGAGTACCCAGGGTTTCTAGACTGAAAGGGCCTACTGGATGCCCAAGAGAATGGATGAAAATTAGACTCACACAGAGGCATAGCATTATGAAGTTTCTTTGTGAACAAAGAAGAAATTCTACTAAAAAATTAGTCACAAAGCAGAAATCAGAACAGTTTCAGATTTCTCAACACTAGCACTTAGAAATTGAAGTCAATAGAGCAAAGCCTTTGAAACAAGAAAAAATATTCCCAAGCTAATATTCTGTATTATCAGTTTACCAATTAAGTGGGAAGGTAGAATAAAAAAAACTTTCAGACATCCAAGATCTCAAAAAATTTATCCTTTACATACCCTGTCCCCCCCCTTTTTTTTTCTTTTTAGAAAACTGCTAGAAAAATATGTTCCATCAAATGAGTAAGTAAAACAAGAAGGAATATACAGGTCTGGCAGAAGTAAGGCTTGCTTGAGTGTGGTTAGTAGGGTAATAACATGAGTGTAATAATTTATAGTTTTAATTTGAGCAGTTCACCTAAAATGTCATATGGTATGCTTGAGTATGATATTGTTATGGTACAGAATTACATGCTTATGATTTTGTAATAAAAGATTTTATAATAAAATAGGGGTGTTATTTGTGCCAGACCCTGTAATGGGCCCCATGAAACAGCAGCTTTAACACACCAGAGAGATAAAGGGAATTTGTTAGATACCAAGATGGTGGACTTCTCAATGCCTATTCTACTCAAAACATAGAATGTCTTTTTAGAAAATCCAAGACCAAGGACTGTGAATGGCCCAGATCTATAGCTGCCTTTGCCTCCAGAGTAACTGTGTAGGCACAGTGAAACCCTATGCTTGGGCAATAAAAATGAACTGATGAGAACACAATCTTACTCTGAAGGCTGGGGTCTCTCTATGTCTTGGCAAAACTCTCCTGGCCTTCATTGACCATAATGAAAATAAAATAAAAATAAAATAGAATAGAATAGAATAATAAATAAAAATTCTAAAAGAAGAGAAAACTTCACATTTATATATGTTCATATGTTGTATATGTGTATGTGTATGTCCTTGTATATGCATAAAATATCTCCAGAGAGATTATGAAGAAAACCTACTTTCCAGTATCTACTTTTTTTTGTTCCTTTTAATTTTTTTACTCTGTACACTAGCTATTCAAAAAATGAACTAATGAATAAAAGAACATATTTTCTTTAAAAAATTACAAACAACATGCCCATTGACTGAGCAGTTTTACTTTTAAGAATTTACCCTGTGGATATACTTGTACAAATGTGAAGTTCTGTAAATACAAGGCCATTCACTGCAGCACTATTTGATAACAAAGGACTGGATACTGCCTAAATGTTTGGTAGAGAGAAATGGTAAGGTAAGTTACGTACATCTACAACACAGGATGCTTTGTAGTCATTAAAAAAAGAATGTAAAAGCTAATTATGTGTTGATATAGAATAATATCCAAGATATTCTATTAAATTAAAAAAGGCAAGATGTAGAAGAGAGTATATAACTTATTATAAAAATACAGGGAGAAAAATATCTCTGACCCCTGCAACAGATTACCCTGTTTTATGTTGTCATTGTATTCTGTACTTTGCCTTTGTGATACTTTTGACAATAATAATGATTATTTGTGTTTTTAAAAAAATCTCATACTTCTCCTACTCCCTTGCAGCAGGTTCTGGGTGTGAAATAGATTGCACCAATCCCGTGCATTGTGCAAGATTTGGAAAGCAGAAGAGGCAGGCACCACCTTCTCATGTTCTTAGCTGTTGCTGTTAACAGTAATGGTCATGGAATTACCAGAGCTTTCTGCAGCAGTGTCCTCCTAGTGTCCAGAGATTAGTTTATAGATAGCAAAAGGTAATTAAAATGGCAGTTTCCTAATCGCTGGGTCAGAGTCTTAGTGGTGTGCTCTTGAACTCAACGCTTGCAGAGCAAGGCCCTGACTGTGGCACTCCTCCGGCAGGACAGTTTGTTGGTGATGTTATGGAGATCATTAGAAAGGACCCAGTTTATCCCACTCCTATAAGCCTCCACAACAATTCTGTAAATACCCAATTTCCTGTATTAAATGTGTTTATGCTTAAAATAGGTAGCGATTTGTTTCCTGCAACTTTACTTTAACTGATAGAATTGATAATGTGGACTTTAAAAATAAAGAATCTGCAAACTTCCTTTTAGAATCATTAAAGTAATTTACTTTATCCTGTACACTGTAGGCTACCAAAATGGGTTTTAAAGGGTTTAAAAACTGAGAATTACCTATGATATTCTCTTCTGCATGTACTAACAGCTACTGGTATGTCAAAACATACTCAGCAAATCAGGGTAGCATGTTTAACTTCATTTTTAAAGTTTATCCAGAATATAGAATGAGTGAATACATAAGAATTAAGTATTATTTTCAATAAATGAATATTATTAAAATTGATGAAAATGAACATGACTAGCAGGTGGCCATGGCTTACTCTATTCTCTCTGAAATGTCTGGTGACATCAATCAAAAGGTGTGTCAGAAACAACTGGGTGATTCAAATTTCACTCTCCTTGACTAGGTGTCCTGGAATGACTCTCAGCAGGCTGGGAAAGCCTTTAAAACATCTCATAGTCTATAACAATAATAGGCTCATTATCTTTTAGTCACACTGATACTGTGGGAAATGATGACAATTCTGAATTTTGTCTTTTTACATCTTTTTGTAATGTGAATTTGATAGTGAGTAAAAGGAAGTGATACAAGAGCAATTATAGACTAAGTACCACTGAGCACACACTTTATATATGTTCATTTCTGATGCAGCATTTTATACTTACATTTAATCCAGTGACATTTTTGGTGTGTTTTTAGAAAAGAAGTATTTGGAGGTGGTGGTGGATAAGAAAGTAAATGACTGAGCAGTCACAGCTCCCTACAAAGGCAGGCACACAAATACACAGTTTTCTGGCAGAGAACAAACAGCAGCAAATATCTGATTCTGAATTTTCAGAGATATACTCAGTACTAATGAAGTCACCATTGAAGGCAGAATAAGAATTTCTGACTCTCAAGCCTGTTACAGACTGGTTACAGCCTTCCAGTTCTTGACCATATGTGAGTTATCTATTGGTGGATTACTGTTTCCTTAAAATTAAACCAGCGTAACCCCAAGTGACCTATATTTAAAAAATTGCTAAAGCTAAAAGGAAATGTTTTTTGGATAATCCAAAGTTAGTTTTGGAATTAAAATTATTTTGAGCTGGCAGGGCCCTTAAAGACTTCTTATCCAGCCCTGGTTGGTGTGGTTCAGTGGTTTGAGTGTCATCCCATAACCCAAAGGTTGCAGGTTCAAGTGCCAGTCAGGGCACACACCTAAGTTACCAGTTCAATCCACGGTCCGGGTGTGGGTGTGTGTGACCCCCAGTCCAGACTCTATGATCCCGATCCTAGCACCGGTTCCTTGTCCTGGTGAGTATGGGATGCAACCAGCTGATGCTTTTCTCTCACATTGATGTTTCTCTCTCTCCCTTCCTCACTCCCTAAAAGCAATGAAAAAAAAAAAATGTCCTTGGGTGAGGATGAAAAAAAAGGTTTCTTGTCCAATTGTTTCATTTCATAACTGAGAACAAAAATGTCATGAGGTTTACTGACTTGCCCAGAGTAACAGTTAATTGTGAAATTAAAATGTTTAAATATAGCTTCTCTTTTATTAGCCCACATATAAGTTATTAGAAATATCCTTAGAATTATCTGCAATATGAGGGAAATAATCCACACTAAAGTTCCCTAAGAACAGAGCTTGACTGAGGGGTAGCAAGTTGATGGGGTGAAGGGGTATGTGGCTGGGGGAAGGAGCCTGCCAGGTATTACTTCACTCAGCTTTGTTGCCAGCACTATAAAAACTCTTCAAAATTTGCCCTCACTCTCTTATTTTAACAACTCACTCAGATTGCTTATTACCTTTATACTATCACTTTCCTGAAAGTAAACCTTGTATAGTTTTCCCCAGTTGTGTTTTGTGAACCATGGAATCTTAGGGAGGAGTTGGTCCTATAAGGACTCTGGAAAAACTACCCTTGGGCTAGCAGAGAGAATGCACCATAGTTCCAGGAGAGGAGAGGAAAGTAAGGTTTGCAGTATACATTTAATGCTGCCAAGCAGCTGGGGGCCAGAAATCATGAGAATCTACACCAGTGAAACTGTTCAACAGTAGTTGGTGGGGCTCTGCTAGGAGAAAGCAGATGGAGTGAGATGAAGAAGTGTCTGTGAAGCCAGGAAATAAATTCCAGAAGCTCAACTCAGTAACACTGGCTGTCTTTCAGGATAAAAACCCACAGTTGGGTGCTTAAATGTATTTGCAGATGTACTCAGATTTTAAAAGGAAGTCTGCTGCACCTCACATCCATTAGGATGGTTACTATCAAAACAACCAAGCAAACAAACAAACAAACAAACAAAAAAACAAGTGTTAGCAAGGATGTGCAGAAATTATAATCCTTGTGTAATGCTGTGGGGAACGTAAAATGGTACAGCCTCTATTCACAATATGGCAGTTCCCTCAAAATTTAAAAATAGAATTACCTTATGATCCAACAATTCTACTTCTGAGTATATACCCAAAAAAAGTGAAAGCAAAAACTTGAACAGATATTCATACACCCATGTTCATAGTAACATTATCCACAATAGTTAAAAGGTAAAAACAATTCAAGTGTCCGACAGATGAATAAACACATGTTGTATGTACATACAAAGAAATATTAGTCTTAAAAAGGAATTAAAAAGGCATTCAAGGTGGTGATGGAATAGGTGGAAGCTACACTCATCTCCTCGTAGGACCAAACTGGAATTACAGCTGAATAATAGAACAATCAACCTAAATAACCAACTGTAGACTAGCTGAACAGAAGTCTTATAAGCAAAGATGTACAGAAGAAGCTACATCACAACTGGTAGAAAGGGTGGAGATGCGAAAAGGTCTGGCCCTGCACCCACGTGTGGTGGTTGAGAATCTGTAGTGATATCTCAGCTGCAAAAGTCCCCCTGAGGAGCAAGGGGTCTCAACCCCATGCTGAGAGCACCACAGCCAGGAAGAGGAGCCCATACAACACCTTGCTATGAAAATCAGTAGGGATTCTCTCTGACATGGAGAAATGAGAGTCTTAGAAACCCAAGTGCTATCTTAAAGAGCCAGTACACAAAATCTTGTTTTCAGCCACTTAAACTGGGCTCCTGTGGAGGGAGGTGCAGAGAGGACTGGAGTCATACAGGAAGAGACTGGGTTGTGTGGCTTTGGGGAGGGGACTAAAGGGACAGCCACCAAGGTCCCTGTGCTGAGCCCCTCTACCATACTGCCCACATATGCCATCTTTCCAGGGTCAAGCACTCCCCTCCATATGGCATCAGCCTGAGAGAATACACTAGCCCCACCCTCTCAACTTCCTGTGGCCCTACCCTGCCAGTCTCATGCCAGCAGAGGAGTCTGCTTGTGGCTGCTACCCTGGATCCTTAGGGCAGACTTTCTTGGAGAGCACTTGAGGATATCCTGCAGACTCAGTGGGAGTCAGAAACACCTGGGGAGAGACTAATTTGTATGACTCTGGGGAAACAGCCATTTTCCCACATCACACCCCACCAGCAATTCTCCACCATGAGAAATCTACTAGCCCTACCCTCCCAAATATCTGCGGCCCCACCCAGCTGAACTCATGCTCTATGGAGAAGTAGTTGGCTACGTGTGGCCAGCCTAGGCCCCTGGTATAGACTTTCTTGGTTCTTGAAGTCCGTTTGGAGGGTGGCAAGAATGCACAAGGAAGGACTGAGTTGTGTGGCTCTGAGGCAAGGGCCATTATTCCTTCACACGCCTGACTGGGGCCATTATTCCTGTGCAGAGCCCTCCTACCACATGGCCAGACCAGTCTGTTTTAGCTTGATGAACTCTGCTGGCCTCACCCTGATGACTCCAAGACCCTGCCCTACGGCAAAAGACTGCAGACCTCAGGCAAGTGGCAATTGGCCTTGGTGTACACTGAGACTTTTGTTGAGTGGCCCCAGACCCAGCACTGGCTCTGAGTTTGAATCTGTGTCAACCTGGGAACACCACTCAGCCCTACCTGGTGACTTACTGTGAACAAACCTCACACAACTCAAATATCACCAGAGGCTCTTTTACTGACTGTGCCTAACAAGCAGCCAGAAGGCAAGACAGATCTCAGGATTCCTAGGATCTTTTGCTGATCTGCCTCAGGCTCAGTGCTAGTGGAAGCCAGCTTTGGTATGCAGTTTGGCCACTTCCATATGCACCCAGGCCCATCAGAGGCAGCCACAAACTGTGGGTTGCTTAGTAGCTGTGAACAGTTAGGCTAGGGTGAGTCACAGGCAGCATCTAACATTAACCTGCACTGGAGACCCTCCCAAGAGGCCCCCAAACCAACACACCAGCTGGCTGGCTTCAGACCACATCAGAGCATGACCCAATTAACTCCCAAGTCACACCCAAAGGGAAATCTCAGAAGGTACTCAGAAGGAACCTGCTGTGGCAAATTCCACTTTGTGGGGTCAGCTCCTACACAGCAGCTAGTACATTGTGGTCAGGTCAAACTTCATAGACACCCAGCCTAAGGGTCAGCCCCATCCATAAATGGGCCAATAGCAATCAGTACTCAACTACATCAGGAAGGCTCATGTAACCCACACAGGGACATTCCTGGAGCACCTAGGTCAGGTGATCAGGGAGAATGATGTACCACTGGGCCCCACAAGACACCATACCAAAGCCACCATACTAAAACCAGGAGACGCAGCAGATCTACCTAATACACAGAAACAAATACAGAGGGGTAGCAAAAAACGAGCGGATAAAGAAACATGCCCCTGATGTGTACACCAGTCAGCAGTGTTCACGACGTTATGGCTGAGATGAGATAAATTCACATAGACTACCGAGTCCTGTTGAGGAAAAGGGACAGCACAGCCACTCTCTCAAGGGGAGAGCACTCCTGACCCTTGCCTTGATAGGCTTTTATTGGCTTTAATCTGCATAGGAATACAGGGCATATATGGAAAGCTCATGAATCACTGTCAGGCAGTAATGATCAAATAGATAACATTCAAAGAATTCTGAGGGCCTATTTTGAGTCAGGGTCAAATAGCTAAAGGGCCATAAAACTTTGGGGAAAAGAACTAAATGAAATGGAGGCAAGGAATCTACCAGATACAGAGTTCAAAAATGGTCATAAGTCAGCTTAAGAAACTTAAGAAGAAGAATAAATGAACTCAGTGAAAACTTAAAGAGATTGTAAGCATAAAAAAAGAACATAGAAACCATAAGAAAAGACCAGCTTGAAATAAAGAATACAATAGCTGAATGAGAAATACACTAGAAAGAATAAACTTCAGATTAAATGAAACAGGGGACCAAATCAGAGATTTGGAAGACAAAGTAGCAGAAAACAAGCAGAGCAGCAAAATGATAAAAAATAAATTTTGAGAAATTAGGATAGTTTAAGGGACCTCTGGGACAATGTCAAGTGATAACATCTGCATCATAGGGGTACTAGAATGAGAAGTGAGAGAGCAAGAGATTGAGAACTTAATTGCAGAAAAAATAAATGAAAAATTCCCCAACCTGGTGAAGGAAAGAGACACATAAGTCCAAGAAGTGCAGAGCTCCAAACAAGATGAACCAGAAAAGGCCCACACCAAGACACATTATAATTAAAATGGCGAAGGTTAAAGACAAAGAGAGAACCTTATAAGTAGCAAGAGCCCTGGCTGGCATGTGTCAGTGGATTGAGGGCCTGCCTGTGAACCAAAGGTGCTGGTTTGATGCCTGGTCAGGGCACATGTCTGGGTTGTGGGCCAGGTCCCCAGTTGGGGGCATGCAAGAGGCAACTAATCTATGTTTCTTTCACTCACCAATGTTTCTCTCCCTCTCTTTCTCCCTTCATTCCCCTCTCTCTGAAAATAAATAAATAAAATATTTTTTAAAAAGTAATTAGAAGACAGTTATGAGAGGGGACCCCCCCCCAAAATAGAATTATCTTCTGGAGGGCGGGCCCCTTGTAGTACAGGCTTCACTCGCTGGTGAGTGTTCTAGGGATCCATCTGTATCAGTGTACCAGCTGCAGTTATTGTGAGAGGCTGCGTTCAGCTTCAGTGAATTCTTTTGAAGACTCCTTCAACACATCTGTTTGCCCATTTTGTGATGGGTGACTTATGAGCACACCTGCCTACACTGTGCTGAGTGTTCAGCATTTTTTGACCAAAAATACATGACTCCCATGCCCCATCCTCCCTATTCACCTAATCTCACTGTGAGTGACTTTTTTGTTGTTGTTTCCCTGGATGAGAAAATTTCTCAAAGAAAATATTTTGCTTAAGTGGAAGAGGTGAAACAAACAAACAAACAAAAAAGGCAGAAGCACTAAAAGGCATCAAAATCAGCAAGTTCAAAAACTGTTTTGAGAAGTGGAAAAAATGTCTCAATAGGTGTATTGCATCAAATGGAGAGTACTTTGAAGGTGACTGAAGTTTAAACATGTAAGAATAAATACAAAATGTTGTATAAATAAATTCTGGTTTTGTTTGGGTCTTCCCTTGTACCTGCAAGAGAGCTCTCATAAGATGGTCATCTGATCTCTCACCATAAACCATTCAGGACAGATGAGATTGGCATGAAATATTTAAAGTGATAAAAATTAAGGGTCTACAGCCATGGCTAATTGGCTTAGGTGGTTGGAGCTTTGTCCATACACAATAAGGTTGAAGGTTTAATTCCAGTTTAGGGCCCATACGTAGGTTGTGGGTTCAACCCCTGGTCAGGGTACATATGGGAGGTGATTGATTGATATTTCTTGTCCATATCAGTGTTTCTCTCTCTCTCTCTCTTTCCCTCCTTTCCTCTCTATAAAATCAATAAACATATCCTCAGATGAGGATTAAAATAAAACAGCAAGAACATACAAACAAGACTAATTTACCTAGCAAAGCCAGCATTTAAAATTAAAGGGGGAAATAGATTCCCAGACAAGAAAAAGCTAAAGGATTTCATTACCACCAAGCCAGTATTACAAGAAATGTTAAAGAGATTTCTTTTAAAATAAGGAAAATAAAAGGAACATAATTATAAGAAATAAAATGACAGTAAATATGTACCTATCAATAATCAGTTTATTTCTTATTTTAATTACTATAACTTTATTCCATTTTTTAAATTATATTTTATTGATTATGCTATTACAGTTGTCCTGATATTTTCCCCTTTGCCCCCATTCACCCAGTGTCCATTACTCCCTCAGGCAATCTCCCGACCACTGTTCATGTCCATGGGTCATGCATACAAGTTCTTTGGCTACTCCATTTCCTACACTGTACTTTACATCCCCTTGGCTATTCTGTAACTACCTACTTGTACTTCTTTATCCCCTCACCTCTTCACCAATTCTCCCCCATCTCCTTCCCATTTGC
The DNA here is from genome assembly GCA_004027475.1 of Anoura caudifer. Lineage (NCBI taxonomy): Eukaryota > Metazoa > Chordata > Mammalia > Chiroptera > Phyllostomidae > Anoura > Anoura caudifer. Next base: position 26,457 of record PVKU01011016.1, on the reverse strand, counting down.
AGCCTTCTAGTAACTAACTTTTTTTCTCTTGCTTTTAAGGGTCTTTCTTTATCTTTAACCTTTGGCCTTTTAATAATGATGTGTCTTGGAGTGGGCCTCTTTGCATCCATCACAATTGGGACTCTGTGCTTCCTGAATGTGCATGTCTATTTCCTTCACCACATTAGGGAATATTTCTTTCACTATTTTTTCAGATAGATTTCATATCTATATGAAATCATATGATCATATCAATAAACGCAGAAAAAGCTTTTCATAAAATTCATGTTCCAATTTCTCGTTCTTTCTCTTCTCCTTCTGGCACCCCTATGATGTGAATATTGGACCTTTTGAAATTGTCCTGGACGCTGTTTATACTATCCTCATTTTTTTTTTTTTGATTCTTTCTTCTTGTTTTTCTGTGTGGTTGTTTTTTGCTTTCTTATGTTCCAAATCATTGATTTGATTCTTGGCTTCATCCATTTTATTATTGTTTCCCTATAAATTGTTCTTTATTTCAATTAGAGTATCCTTCGTTTCTGACTGGATCTTTTCTATGCTGCTGACTTCCTCACTATGTTCCTTGAGCATCCTTAAAAACAATGTTCTGAACTCTGCATCTGATAGATTGCTCCATTTCCGTTAGCTCTTTTTCTTGAATTTTGATCTATTCTTTTATTTGGGCATGTTTCTTTGTCTCCTTGATTTGGCAGCTTCCCTGTTTCTTACTATGTATTACATAGAGCTGCTATGACTACCTGTCTTTGTAGTATGGCCTAATGTACTAGGTGTCCTGTAGGGTCCAGTGGCATGGCCTCCACTATCACCTAAGCTGGGTACTCGAGGTGCATCCTTTGTGTGGGCTGAGTACACCCTCTTGTAGTTGAGCCTTGGTTGCTGTTGACAGATCAAAGGGAGGATTTACCCAGGCAAGTCAGCTGCAAAGACTGGCTGTGACCACTGACCACTGCCCTCCGCCCTCTGTGGAGGATCAGCGATTCAGGGGCAGGGTGGTGGTGCTCTGACATCATCTGTAGCTTCACGGGTGCGTTAACCTTGGGGTTTCCCAAGTGGCCAGGCCAACATGCTATGCCCCACCTGTGTTTTGCCCAGGGCACCCTACCTGAGCTGTAAAGCAATCTGAGATGGCTGCTACTTGTACTAGGCTTGGAAATTCCCAAGTGAAGCAAAGCTGTAACTAATCTGGCTGCTGCTAGGGCCCACTGAAGCCAGCTGTTGTTTGTTTGATAGGATTTAGGAGTCAAGACCTGACATTCTTATGAAAAAGCAGCTTGGGTGGGCCCATAAGTTGGGTGGAGTAGAGCCTCTGTGGATCTCCAAGGTGGGTCACACAGTTTTAACCAGGTTGATGGAGTCTCAGACAGGGCACTAGCCTACAGGCTCTATGCAGGGGAAGGGATCAGCGAAGGGACAATGGCCTCTGCTTGCCCCAATGCTAGACACTTCAGTCTCTCCGTGTATACAACTGGTGCCCTTTAAGCTGCAACCATGGTGCTGGAGCTCAGAGGGAGTGAGTCTCAGTAGATGAATCTGTGTGTGGGTTCCCCAAAAGGAACTGTTTAGGGCTCCAGCAGCCTCCTCCACAGATTCAATCCCTGCTGGTTTTTTGCAGCCAGTAGTTGTGGGGACTTATCTTTCTGGCACTGGAATCCTGGGCTGGGGTGTCTGGTGTGGGTCTGGGACTCCCCACCCTGAGATATCCCTCCTGAATTTTTATCCATGGGGATGTGGGGCCAGATCGTTCCATGCCCATGCCCCACCTCCAGTATGAATGGATGTGGTTTCTTCAATTCTGTAGTTGTCAGACTTCCATTCAGCTAAATTCCTGACAGTTTTGAGTGATGGTTTTTCTATAGTTTAGTTGTAATTTTGATGTTGTTGTGTGAGGAGGCAAGTGTATTTACCTATGCTGCCATCTTGTCCAGCCAATAATCTGTAAATGTAAATGGATTAAATGCTGCAATCAAAATACATAGTGTAGCTGAGTGGATAAAATAACAAAACCCATATGTTGTATTTTGCTGTGTAAAATGCCCACTTTTTTCCCATATTTTGGAGGGAAAAATAAGGATGCACATTATACATGGGTATATGATTACACACATGTATATAATAATGGATATAATAATCCTGTGTATAATGCACAGAAAAACATGGATGCATATTTAAATGGGAGCACATTATACATGGCAAAATATGGTATGTGCTATTTACAAGAGATCTTCTTAGAATGAAAGACACACACAGGGTGAAAGTAAAGGGTTGGAAAAAGCCATTTCATGTCAATGGAAACAAACCATACTTATATCACACAAAATAGACTTTAAAACAAAGGCTGTAATAAGAAAAAAAAAAGTAAGACATTATATAATAATAAAGAGATCAATCTAGGAGAGTTTAATAACCATTCATATTAATAAATAGGTCTTCCAGACAGAAAATCTACAAGGAAACAGCAGCCTAAAATGACACACTAGACCAGATGGATTTAATTGATATTCTTAGAGCATTCACCACAAATGAGCAGAATGTACATTCTTTTCATGTACACATGGAATATTTTCCAAAATAAACCATATGTAAGGACACAAATCAAGTCTCAATGAATGTAAAAAGATTAAAATCATATCAAGCATCTTCCCTGGCAGATGTGGCTCAATTGGTTGGAACATTATCCCATACACCAAAAGGTTGGGGATTTGATCCCCAGTGAGGGCACATACCTAGGTCATGGGTTTGATTCTCCTTCAGGGTGCTTATGAAAGTCAATCAATGTTTCTCTGGCTCTCTCTCTCTCCATCCTCTCTGTCTAAAAGCAATTAAAAAGTCCTTAGGTAAGATACTTGATATAAAAAAAATTATATCAAGTATCTTCTCTGACCACAATGGTATGAAACTAGAGATCAATCACAAAAGAAAAAAAAACTGAAAAACACAAAAACATGGAGGCTAAATAACATGTTACTAAAGAATGAATAGGTTAACAATGGTATCAAAGAAGAAGTCAAAAACTACCTTGATACAACCTTAAAAGAAGAACACAAAAACCCAAATTTATGGGACACAGCAAAAGCAGTCCTAAGAGGGAAAGTCATAGCAACCCAGGCCTACTTCAAGAAACAAGAATAATCTCAAATAAACTATCTAATCTTATAATTTAAGAAACCAGAAAAAGAACAGCAAACAAAGCCCAAAGTGACTGGAAGGAAGGGAATAATAAAGATCAGGGTGGAAATTAACAAAATAGAGTCCCAAAAACAATAGAAAAGATCAATGAAACCGAGAACTGGTTTTTTGAAAGATAAACAAGATTGATAACCCTATAACCCACAGGTAGCAAACACAGGCCCGAGGGCTGAATCTGGCCCTCCACCTTGTTTTATCCTGTTTGTTTCTACCCAGCAACAGCACTGAGCTCCCTTTAACAGTTCAGGAGTAGTTACATTTATACAGTGCTAAGATTACATTCAGCCCTTTGAAGGCAACCACGAGGCTGATGTGGCCCCCAGTGAAAATGAGTTTGACACTCTTGCTTTAAGCTGTCTCATCAAGAAAAAAAAGGGAAGGCCAAAATATATAAAAATCAGAAATGAAAGAAGAGAAGTAACAATTGACACTACAGATATACAAAAGATTATAAGAAAATATTATAAACAACTATGTGCCAATAAATTGGACAACCTAAAAGAAATGGATAAATTTCTAGAAACATACAATCTTCTAAAATTGAATCAAAGGAAATAGGAAATTTGAACAGACTGATTATAACCAAAGAAATTTAAAAAAACAACAAAAAAAACAACTCCCAACAAACAAAACTCCTGGACTAGATGGATTCACAGGTGAATTTTAACAAACATTCAAAGAAGAACACCTACCCTTCTCAAAATATTCCAAAAATATTCAAGAGGAGGGAAGACTCCTAACTTATTTTACAAGGCCAGCATTATTGTACAACTGTAAAAGAAGACACAAGAAAAAAAGAAAATTTGGGGCCCAAATCTCTGATGCAGAGATCCTAAAATTTCCAACAAAATATTAGCAAACACAATTCAGCTATACATTAAAAGATCATACACCATAATTAAATGCAATTTATTTCTGAGATCCAAGGTACAATATCTGCAAATCAATTAATGTGATATACCATATAAACAGAATGAAGGATAAAAATTGTATGATCATATCAATAAATGCAGAAAAAGCTTTTCACAAAATTCAGTACCCATTTATGATTTCATAAAATCTCAGCAAAATGGGAATAGAGGAAATATACCTCAACATGATAAAGGCCATATCTGACAAACCCACAGTTAATATCATACTTAATGAAAAAAACTAAAAGTGTTTCCCTTAAGATCAGCAACAAGACAGGGATGACCACTGTTACCACTCTTTTCCTAAAAAAAGATTTTATTTTTTTAGAGAGGGGAAGGGAGGGAGAATAGAGGGAGAGAAACATCAGTGTGTGATTGCCTCTTGCCAGCCCCATACTGGGGACCGGGCCTGCAACCCAGGCATGTGCCCTGACTGGGAATTGAACTGGCGACCCTTTGATTCACAGGCTGGAACTCAATCCACTTAGCCACCCCAGCCAGGGCCACGTTACCACTCTTACTCAATATATTACTGGAAGTCCTAGCCACAAGAATCATACAAGAAGAAATAGAAGGCATTCCAATTGGAAAGGAAGAAGTAAAGCTGTCATTATTAGCAGATGACATAATATTGTATATTGAGAACCCTAAAGATTCCGCCAAAAACTACTAGAACTGATAAATGAATTCAGTAAACTAGCAGGTACAAAATAAATACCCAGAAATCAGTTGCATTTTTATACACCAATAATGAACTATTAGAAAAAGAAACTAAGAAAATAATCCCATTTACAATTGGAACAAAAAAATTACCTAGGAATAAATTTAACCAAGGATGTAAAAGACCTGTATGGTACTCATAAATTATAAGATACTGAAGAAAGAAATTGAAGAAGAAACAATTAAGTGGAAGCATCTACTATGTTCATAAACAGGAAGAATTAACATTGTTAAAACGCCCATACTACCCAAAGCAATCCATAGATTCAATGTAATTTCTATCAAAATACCACTAATGTTTTTCACAGAAATGGAACAAATAATCCAAAAATTTATGCAAAAACACAAAAAGACCTCAAATAGCCAGAGCAATCTTAAAAAAGAAGAACAAGTTTGGAGGTATTGTGCTACTTAATATCAAACTATACTACCAGGGTATAATAGTCAAAACAGCATGGTACTGGCATAAAAACAGACATATAGATCAATGGAACAGAATAGAGAGCCCAGAAATAAACCCATGCCTTTATGGTCAATTAACATTTGACAAAGGAGGCAAGAATATACAATAGGGTTAACACACCCTAGTCAATAAATGGTGGGGAAATTGGACAGGCACACGCAAAAAAAAAAAAGAAAAGAAAAAAGAAACTAGACCAGCTTCTTACACCATATACAAGAATAAACTCAAAATAGATTAAAAACTTATGTTAGACTCATAACCATAAAAATCCTACAAGAAAACATAAGCAACAAAATGTCAGCCATTTCTCATAGTAATATTTTTCTAATATAGCTTCTTGGGCAAGAGAAACAAAAGAAAAAAAGAAATGGGATTACATCAAACTGAAAAGTTTTTGCACAGCAAAGGAAACCAACAATAAAATGAAAAAACAACCAACTGAATGGGAGAGGATATTTGCTAATGACAAATCTGATAAAGGGTTAATACACGAAATTTATAAAGAACTCATGCAAATCAACATCTGAAAAAAATTTAATTCAAAATGGGCAGAGGACCTGTATAGACACTAGGACATAAAGATGGCCAATAGATATGTGAAAAGATGCTCAATGTCCCTAATCATCAGAGAAATGCAACTTAAAACCATAATGAGATACCATTTCAGACCTGTCAGAATGGCAATCATTAATAAATCAACAAATTATGAATGTTGTCTAGGATGTGAAGAAAAGGTAACCCTCATGCAGTGTGGTGTGACTGCAGCTTGGTGCAGCCACTAAGGGACTTTCTCAAAACATTAAAAATGAAACTTCCTTATAACCAAGTGAATTCACTTCTGGGTATATATCTAAGCAAACCAAAAACACTAATTCAAAATAATATATGCAGCCCTATATTCATCACAGCATTATTTACAATGGCCAAAATATGGAAGCAACCCAAGTACCCATCTATATATGAGTGGAGTAAAAAGTGGTGGTACAAAACAAACAAACAAACAAACATAAATTCTTACATTACAAAAAATATGATAGTACATATATACAATGGAATATTACTTAGCCATAAAAAGAATACAATCTTACCATTTGCGATAGTATAGATGGTCCTAGAAGGTATTGTGCTAACTTAAATAAGTCAGTCAGAGTAAGACAAATGCTGTATGATTTTACTTAGATGTGAATCTAAAGAACAAAATAAATGAACAAGCCAAACAGAAACTGACTCATAGATACAGAGAACAGACTGATGGTTGCCAGAGGATAGAGGTGCTGGGGAACAGGGTGAGAAAGGTGAAGGGATTAAGAACTACAGAGTTGTAGTTAGAAAACAGTCATAGGAGTATAAAGTACAGCATAGGGAATATAGTCAATAATATTGTAATTACTATGTATAGTGCCAGGTGGGTACTGGAAATATCAGGGGGGATGCTTTATTAAGTATGTGATTTTCTAACCACTATACTGAACACTTGAAACTAATACAACATAATATTTAATGTAAACTTTAATTGAAAAATAAAATTACAATGGTATGAGGATGGCCTAAGGGGCTAGAGGTGCTGGTGGAGGAGGGCAAAGGGGGAAATATTAGGGCAACTGTAATAGTAAAATCAATAAAAATATTTTAAAAAGAAAAAGAAAATGAAAAACAAATAAAAGAAAATGTCATCTGCTGAACTGCTGATTCCAACTGAAAAAGAGGAATTAAATTCTGACACATGTTACAATGTGGGTGAACCTTTAGGCCATCATGCTAAGTGAAATAAGCCAGTCATAAAATGACACATACTGTGTGATTACACTTATCTGAGGTACCTAGAGTAGTCAAACTTATAGAGAAAGAAAGTAGGATGGTGGTTGCCAAGGTTGTGTAACAGGAAGTGGCGTGTTAGTGTTTAAGAGGTCAGAGATTCAGTTTTACAAGATGAAAAGTGTTTTTAAATTTGGATAGTGGTAATGCTTGCACAAAAATGTCAATGTCCTGTCATTGAACTATTAAGGTGGTAACTTTTTTGGTTTTATGTATTTTACTATATTTTTAAAAAATGAGTACTGCCATATTCCTGAAGTTAGCTGAATTTATAATGAATTATTATTTAAATCAGAGATGAAAATCTCAGCCTAACTTCCATACATTCTTTCCTTTATTCTTTCCTTCCTTGAACCTCTTTTCTTTCCTTTTTCAAGCATTTATAGGCTACTTAATGCATACCAAACATTAAGAGAGGCCCTTGGAGGCTCAGATAAAAGATATCATGCCCTGTTCATAATCCAGCAGAGGGGAAGCACCTCAGGTAAAAGACATCATCAAGTGACCAAGGGTCTGATAGAAACATGCTCAGATTCCCAGGAGAGGTCAGAGAGGGAATACCTAACACAGCCTTGGAGATGAAGGGAGTACCTGTTGGAATTTGGAATTCCTAAGTAGAGTCTTAAAGGGTGAATAAAAAGCTTGCCAGCTTAAGGAGAAAAAAATCTGAACTGTCTTAACAATACTAGCAATAACATATTCTATAGTAATAAAGCTACTATACATATACGAAGTCTGTCAAGGTCACGTAATACGAAAAACAGAGACATTCATTGAAGAAGATACAAGACACAAAAACATTGTACGTAGGCTAATGATGCCTCAGTCCCCTTCAAGGTAGACTCCTTGGGACCTTACACAGTTCTTCCAGCATCTCTTCCACTGTTCAAAATACTCTGCAAAATTCTTTGTCGGAACTGCCATCAGCTGCCCCATTGTATTTTCCTGCATCTCATTGACATTCTGAAATCTCTCCTCTTTCAAAGGTGATTTTAGTTCTGGAAAAAGCCAGAGTTTCAGGGCACAAAATCTGGGCTGTATGGGGCTGAGTCATCTGGGTGATTTGATGTTTTGCCAAAAAACTATGCATGAGATGTGATGCATGAGCAGGCGCATTGTCCTGATTAAGCTGTCAATCACCAGTTGTCCATAACTGTGGCTGTTTTTGTGGTATTGCATCTCTCAACCAACAAAGAACATTGAGGTAGTACTCCTTATTAATTATTTGGCCTGGAGGGGCATACCCATGATGGACAACACCTTCTCAATAAAAAAAAAAAAAAAAAAAAAAAACAAAACAATTAACATGATTTTGATCTTGCTGCAATTTGCTGCAGCTTCTTCAGGTGTGGAGAATTAGGCGATTTCCATTGGGACGACTGGCCTTTATTTCCGGATCATAGCCACAGACCCACGATTCATCTCCAGTTATGACCTTCGTGAGGAAATCTGGTTCACTGGTAGCGGTGTAAATCAAGTCATTAGCAACTGCTGCAGGATGTTCCTTCTTCCCTGGTGGCAGAAGCCATGGAATGAATTTTGCCATGATGTATTTCATGCCAAGATCCTGCATCAAAATCTTGGATGCAGTAGTTTTTGGAATCCCCTGATCAGCTTCTAGTTTTCACACTCAGGCGCTGATCTTTGTTGATTACAGCAGGAACACATTCAACATTCTCAGGTGTTCTGCTTGTTGCAGGCCTTCCAGAACATGGATCACTTTCAAGAGATTCTCAGCCATCTTTGAAGTGTTTGTGCTACACTTGTAATTGTGCTACACTTACTGCATCATCTCTGAAAGCCTTCTGAATCATCTGAATAGTTTCTGCAGAGGAATATTCAAGCTTAATGCAAAATTTGATGCAGATTCATTGCCCTACTCACTCAGTCACTTTGAATGCAATGGCCACTCAGTACACATGCTCACTCAACAGTGTTTACCACCTCCACTGATTAGTATGGTGAAGTTGTCATTGTTTACACATGGCATTCCAGTCCACTCTCCTTGGCTGCCAGGTTACATGGGTATTGTGCAAACTGTTCTCATTATATTAACAATGGCTGGACATTTTCTGGACAGGCCTTATATATATTATTCATCCAACTAAAGTTTACTAAATATCAGGCTCCAGACACAGTCCTATGTACTGGAAATATGGAGCTGAACAAGATAAAGTCCCTCTGTCATTGAGCTTATGAGGAGATTGTCAATAAATACATAAATAAGTAAATTCCCTCCCAATTTGATATGGTATATCAAATTGTGCTACGTGCTCTGGAGAAAAATAGAGTATTGGGAAAAGAAAGGGAAGTTTGGGATGAGGGAAAAGATGTCACTAATTTTTATATGGTGACTGGGGAAGGTCTTACTAACAGAGTAGAACCTGAGCAGAGGACTAAAGGCAGGGAGAAGGGAAGGAGCCTTATGGGAAGAAATGAGGCCAAGGGAATAGAAAGTGCAAAGTTCTTGAGATAGAAATACGCCATGTGAGTTAGGATGACAGTGTTGCTGGAGTAGAAGAAGGAAGGAGAAAGTACTGGGAGAGAAAGTGGTGGGGGTTAAGAGGAGGTCTGTGCTCCCATCATGTAGGGAATTTGAGGGCATAGTAAGGATCTTGGCATGTACAGTATGAGATGGAAGCCACTAGAGGGCTGAGTAAAGGAATGCCATGACTTGACTTAGGTTAAAGGGATCATTTTGTCTGCTCTGCTGAGAAGACTGGAAGGGGCAAGGGTGGAAATAATGTCAACAATTAGGAGACTATTACAATAATCCAGGAAAAATTGATGGCTTGGGTTGGATGACAGCAATTGAAGTTATCATATCCTAGATATATGTCATAGGTAGAATCAGTGAGATTGCTGAAAGACTGGATATCAGCTATGAAAGAAAGCAAAATAGTCATAGTGACTCCCAGGTTGCTGGCTTGAGCAAACTAGAAGCATCGAGCTGCCATTTACTAAAATGGGCCTGTTAGGTAGAGCAGATTCAGGGTAGAAACAGGTAGGGAATCAGATATTTGGTTTTGGACATGAAGTTTGAAATCCTTGTTAAATATATGTGCAGATGTTAATTGATTGTTATACATAAAGGTCCAGAGTTCAGAAAAAAAAAAAAAAGTGCAGCATAAGACATAAATTGGAAGTTCTGTCCTGTACTGGTTCAGAGACATGATTCTGGATGATATTTCCAAGGAGTGAAGGTAGATGGAGAAAATGTCTAATAACTGAGCCATGGGGTATCTTGGGGGTGCTCCAAATAGTCAAAGGTTAGGGAGATGAGGCAGAACCAGCAAAGAAGACTAAGAAAAAAACAGGCACAGAGATAAAAGGAGTACAAAGAGAGTCCTCAAATCAAGTAAAAAGACATGTTTTAAGGAGGATGAAGTGAACAATTGTGTCAAATGCTGAAAATAAGTCAAGATAGAGGAGGGCTGAAATTGTTCTATTGGGCTTAGCGTGGAGATCACGAGTGACCTTCTCAGGAGCTGCTTTGGTGGAGCGGTGGGGGTGAAGGCATGGTTGAAATGCATCTGAGAGAAAAAAAGCTTTCAACTACTTGCATTCTCTATGCCTTGGTTTCCTTAGCTATAAAAAGGGTATGTTAGCACTTTCTTCATAGAATTATAAAAAATAAAGGAAATAAAATGTTTGAAGTAGCTAGTAAGGCCCAGTAGATATAAATCCTTAATAAGTATTATTTGTTGTGATTATTTTTAGATTTCAACTCTTCAGGGGAAAAAATCGACATTTACTTATCATCTTACTTAAGTTAATGATCTTTTGTAAAAAGCTCAGATAAGAATTGCCACATTTAACTGACTATTTCCTTTTTTATATTTCTTTTCTTTAAATACAAAAATGAAATGAGGTACATAGACAAATGCAAAATGAGAAGGAGAATAGGAATTTGAGAGTGATAAAGACAGGACAAACTCCTTTAAAAGGAGTTTTGCTGCCAACGGAAGAAAAATTAAGGGTTGCCAAAGGGTGTTTTTGTTTTAGTTTGTTTTCTTTAAGATGAGAGAAATAACTCTGTGGTGGAGGAAATGATCCATTTTGAGAGGGAAAAATTAATAATACAAGATGGAGAGGGGGGATGTCCTTGAGAGGAAAAGAGGGATAGAATGTGGTGCCCAAGTGCAGAGGTTGGTCTTAGGAATGTAGACAATTCATCCATGACCGAAGCATAGGCCAAGTCTACAGGTATAGATGTAGGTGCGAATGTGTAGAATTTCTCTTCTCATAACTTCTTTCTGCTTTGTAAGATATAAAGCAAGAGCCTCAGCTGCGAGTGAGGAGTGTCAGAGGTATTGGAGGTTTGAGAAGAAATGTGAACCACGAGATAGGCATCTAAGAGATGGGGAAAATGAGTATATTAAAGAAGGGTAGGAGGATTACCTGGCAGCACTGACGGCCTCATTGAGGTTGATGGTGAAATATTTAAAGTGAAAACAGTTAATGTTTTTCAATTGTGTTTACCTGTGTGGGTCGTTGTTCAGAGGAGGTAAGAAGTTGACATTATCAGGTTTGGGTTTTGACAGGTGAGTACAATGAAGGGAGAGAGGAGTAAGAGACTAGCTAGATATGCAAAGGATGATTGTAACAAAGGTGGGATAGCAGGGAAGTGAGGCCATAAGGAAATAAAGAATGATAAAATGGTGATAAAATCTGACAGGGTAGTAGAGGAAGGGCATGGGAAGTTAAAAGATGGGTTCAGAGATTGGGTTACTTGAAATTGAGATGATAGAGAGGTTGTAGTTATTGGTAATAACAAGACAGAATCATAGAGGGGATGACTGTGATAGGGTGAAGGACGAGATCATTGGAGAAGTGAAGCAGGGGTTGAAGACTTGGAGAGGCCAGGATAGGATCATCTGCATGCCACTGAAATCACCCAGAATTAAGACAGAATATTTTTGGACAAAGTGACAGTGAGATAGGAACTAAACTCTTCAACTAATTAAGGTGAATGGACCAGGGTCTGCAGATAACAGCAATTACCATATTCTAATTACTAATCCTAAACTATTAGCCTTAATATGTCAACTTCAGAGATGTTCCAGCCTTGAAAACTTTCTTTACCAATGAGAAGGAAAATGATTCTCTCAATGAAACTCACCATCACTGTTCAACGTACCATCAGAGAAAATCTGTCTTATCTTCCTGTGAAATAAAGCTTAGATCTAGGAAGATAGTTTATTCAAAATGGGAAATGAACTCTCAGAGGCCTTTGGGAACACTAATTGCAATGGATTAATAATTTATCTTTAACAGTTTTCAACAAATATTTACTGATGGAAATCTTATAAAAATGCTATAAACTCTTGCTTCTGGTTAATCCTGTCTATAGCATGTTCTATAAATGGGTTCAGCTTTAATAACTTTAAGAAAGCTTATTTATTCAAACACTATCTCCTGACTCTAGGATGCAAAGATATAGGGAGCTTGCTCTCAAGGTGTAGTATGGAATACAAACAAGAAAACAAAAAGATATATGGTAGAGAGTAATAAAGAGCCTAAGAGATGCTTAAGATATAATAGGATAAAGGCACAGAAGTGGGACCAGTTTTTTGGGGATTAAGTTTCTGTCATGGATCAAGGAAAGCCTCAGAGAAAGGCATAACTGTGTTGTAAAGGAAAGGCCTTACAAAACCTAACCTGACACAATATGCACTTTCAAATGATTTAATTTAATAGAAATATCTTTGTATAACCTATTAATTTAGTCAACATCTATCAGTGACTTGCTCTGTGCCACACACTGTCCTAGGTCCTGAGAATGCAGCAGTAAACCAGACAGATCTTTGCTCACAGTGTGGCAGTGAGACTTTGACACTAAATTTAAGTGTGAAGAATGTTGTGGTAGAGAAAGAGTGGGTCTGTAACAGAGGGGACCTGCCCTAGTTCAGAGGAGAAATGTTAGCACACAGCTGAAAATCTGGGTGTTTGTCTAGTTGGCATGAGTTCTGTCTTTAAAGTAGAGTCATTCTCACAGTTGGTCTGAGTCATCCGTAGGGCCTAGCCCAAGGCCAGGGAAATGTAGTTAGTAGCTCAGAAACAAATGAATGACTGATTGGGTTTCTTCTTTTATGCTGGGGAAGGCATTTCTGAATATTCACCATTCTGAAAATAATCCAGTTTTGTAGAAATGCCAGAGAGAGTTCTGATTAAATTCCACCAAATAGTTTTTACTGAGTATTTATTAAATCTTGTGTGGTTAGGAAGGACATGAGATTATAGTCCTGAGATCACTTAATTGAGAAAAGTTCTGTGCTGAAAACTCTAACTCTAGCCAGCAATCTCACAAATTCTCATCATTGGTCATGATAGAGCAATTTTTCACTGTGTAACTTTTACGCAAGTTGGGTAAGAGGTGCCATCACCAGGAATGGTATATTACAGAAGCTCCTCAACTTACCAACTTCAGCCTTACAGAATCAGGAAGATATAATCAACACCCAAGCCAGAGCAAAAGCTGGCTAACCCTGCCCATTAACAGATGACATTAATAATACTAAATATATTGAGCCTTTCAGGGTGTGTTACAGTTGTACACTTAATAAGTACTTGTGAAGTAGTGCCACTAGGAGTGTTGGCATGCAAGGGATTTGCAGCTTTTTGTATTGCCAGATCCCTGGGCACTGCAAGCTGAAGAAGCAGAGCTTGGGGGTCAGTCATGATGTTGCGTTACGGGTGGTATGGAGGAGAAACCAAGGTGTATGTTGGTAACTGGGGAACTGGTGCTGGCAAAGGAGAGTTAGAAAGGGCTTTCAGTTGTTATGATCCCTTAAGAACTGTGTGGATTGCAAGAAATCCTCCGGGATTTGCCTTTGTGGAATTTGAAGACCCTAGAGATGCAGTGCAAGGCCTGGATAGCAAGGTGATTTGTGGTTCCCAAGTGAGGGTTGAACTACCAACAGGCAAGCCTCAGAGATCTCGTTTTGATAGACCACCTGTTCAACGTCCCTTTGATCCCAATGATAGATGCTATGAGTGTAGTGAAAAGGGACATTATGCTTATGATTGTCATCGCGATAGCTGCCGAAGAAGAAGCAAATCACAGTCTAGATCACATTTGAGATCCAGAGGTAGGAGATACTCTTGCTCACAAAGCAGGAGCAGGGAAAGGAAGTTAAAATCAGCATTTCCTCAACAATTAAGATCTGTGTCTCTTCATAGACCATGATTGGCCTTACTCAAACAATCTAGGCCTGATTCTATGAAAGGATCGAGATCCAGATCAAGGTCCAGATCAAGGTCCAGGTCTCTTTCACTACCAAGAAGGAGCTGATCAAGGTCTAGATCTCCATCTCCAAAAAGAAGTTGTTCCCTATCAGGAAGTCCATGAAGAAGTGCAAGTCCTGAAAGAGTAGGCTGAAGTTCAAGTTCACATTTTAGGGAAAAGTTATTTTGTTTACATTACTCTAAGGGATTTATGATGTTTGTTAAATGTAATCTAGGAAGGTTATTTCAATCACCTAATCAAAATGGATTTGGATTATTACTCTGTAAATTCACAGCACTAAGATAATATAAATTTTGCTTGAATGTATTAACATCTTATGGCTTGAAAATGGTGGTTTTTTATTTGGCACATTTAAATAAAATGTTTCTAACTAAAAATAAATAAATAAATAAATAAATAAGTAAATAAATAAATAAATAAATAAATAAATACTTGTGAAATTCATTAAAAACAAAGTCAACTTCCCAAACCCCAGAAACAAAGATGTGCAATAGCACCAGAGCTGGAAGGGATTTAGAGGTCATCCAGTTTAGGCTTTGCCAACCAGTAGACTTTAAAGATTTATTTGATATTTTTAACAAAGATATTAACCAAGATGAACATTTCCTACTCTATCAATGTCTCTAATTTTCCAGGAACCCAGGTCAAGGAGGGTAGCTGTGTTGACAGTCCCAACCCCACATCCCACACTTCATGCAATGGCTTTAATTGGCTTCAATGGCTTCAAGTCAGCAGCCAGCCCTGTGGGAACTTTACAGTTTCAGAGAAACTAAAAAGTGGCAGAATAATGAGGGAACATTCTAGAGTGATGATAATGTTGTACATATTGAAAAGAATGCGGGTTATATAGGCATATGCATTTGTCAAAACACTGGAATGGTACATTACAAATTTGTGAATTCCATTTTATGTATATTATACCCCCAAAAACTGTAAAAAAATCCCTCTAATAAATTATATACATGCTAAAGTGTTTAGAAATAGTGTATTGATGTCTATCAATGTATTGAAAATGTCAGATCAATTGACAGATAGGGATAAATAAATGGATCATTATGTGAGAAGTGCAAAGGGTAGAATCTAGGGAGTTATATGGATGTTCACTGTATAATTCAATTTTTCTGAAAATTTTTCATAATACATATAATTTATGTTTATATTCTAATAGATGATGAATACCAATGAATTAAATAAAATGGAAAACTAATAACTAATGCAACATTTGAAAATTTTTTAATAAAATAATAAGGGAGTAAAAAGCAGAATAGTCTCCGCTAGGCCAACCCAACCTAGGAAATGAATGCTTAGAGAGCATGTTCTTATTCCATTAATATCCCAAAGGGTTCCCTGTACAATAAAATCTGAGCTCTTTGGCTTGGCCTAAGACACACTCCATAATCTGCCCTCTCTTACCACATCTTCAATTCTCCAAGCATAAGCATAGACCTGTAAAGACACATGTGGTCAATTGAGCTGGCTAGTAATTTGGTGCCCCTTCAATATGATATTTCTGAAAT
The DNA here is from genome assembly GCA_004027475.1 of Anoura caudifer. Taxonomy (NCBI): domain Eukaryota; kingdom Metazoa; phylum Chordata; class Mammalia; order Chiroptera; family Phyllostomidae; genus Anoura; species Anoura caudifer. Next base: position 10,596 of record PVKU01011016.1, on the reverse strand, counting down.
TAATTTTTACTTATTAAAGCAATACATATACATAATTTAAAACATCAAGTAGTGCCAAAATGCTTATAACAAAAAATAGCAATATTTTCACACCTCCTTTGTCCCACCCCTACCATCCTATGATCCAGGGACCATCAGTTCCAGCTTTTGTAGTTGTTTCTATTTGCCTCCAAGTTTCTGGGTGTGTGATTCTCTCTATTCATCAAGTTAGATATTACCTATTGATATTCTTTCATTTAGGTAAGGCAATTAGCTCTCTTTCTCTTCCCCTGCCTGTTCCCCCATCCTCCCAACATAGTCATATCATATTTTTTGGTTAAACCCATATTCAGTGTTAATTAATATGACTTCAAGTACTGTTTGCGCATGAGTCAAGAGGTGTATGGTAACTGCATTTTCTCTCTTGTATATCTTTTGGTTTCTCTTGAAATTGATAACTGATTCCTTTTTCATTTGCTTAGATTAATTGAACTAAATGTAAGTGTTTCCACCCCCACCAATAGTTCCATAAAACACTTCTCACTAAAAATTTTCACATTACTGAACCTGTTAGATCATCTAGCAGTTCTGTTTTGTTCTCCCTGATAGCATCATTCCCGAGGCCCTTCATCCCACTTAATTTATACGAGTCACTTCTAGACCCACCACATCACCTAGTCTATTTGAGGTCTTTTGGGACTTCCTTTGCCATCATCCTGGAGATGCCCTTCGCCTCACTCCTGTGTTGGACTCCTTGTTCTCTGGATACAGCATGTTCTTTCTTGTTTTATTTCCTCATTTGGTGAAACATCATTTAGTAATTTCTTAAGAAAGGATATGTGAAAGAAATATCTTTTTGAGATTTTACAAAAATGTCTATCTTATCCTCACACATAACTAATGGTTTGTTTGGGTGAGTGATGTAGAATTCTAGGTTGAAAGTAACTTTTATTCAGACATTTAATGGTATTACTCCATTAGTTTCTAGCTATCAATATCGTTGCTGAGAAATCTGGTGTTACTCTTTTCCCCAGTCCTTTGGAATTATATTTTTTTCTTTATCTCTGAAAGGATATCCCTCCTCTGAGTTTTTGTTGTTTATTGTTCTGGTTTCTAATGTCCACATTGGAGATTTTCCTCAGATCTCCAGTGATCTTTGTCTATCCATTTACAACTTAAAATGAAGTACTTAAAAGCTATTTGGAACCTGTTTATGCAAGGATGTACATATCTTCTGGTGACCTGTAATATGAGCAAGTGGCTACCCAACTTTTTCATTTGGTATTCCTAGATTTTAGTTTCTAATGGTGTTTAATTTCTTTTTGGGAGAAGGGCAGAGAGGTAGTGCCATTAGAACCTGGCACTGAAGTCCTCACTTCCCTCTTTTTAGACTCTAGGGACTCACTGCCAGCTCTCGTCTGCACCTGATCTCCTGAGACTTTCTAGCTCAGCTTTTCCAGAGACCCTACATTCATCTATGCAGGTGGGGAAAAGGTAACCCCCACATATAGAGTAGGTGGGATCCTACAGGTCTATCTGTTTCTCACACACTCTTAAACAGTCCCTTTTCCACTCTCTTATGTCCCCCTCTGCCTCCCAGATATTTGGCACCACTGATTCCTGGGCCTTTCTGCAGTTGCGCAGAGTGAATCAGCTCCTTCTGATTAACATGGCCCCATGCAGGAACTTTAGTTTGACCTTCTTCCTCTTTGATTCAGAGTCACTATCTCCTAGTTTTACTAAAGATAGATTCTATGTTTCTAATTCTTGTTGTTTTAGGGAAATTTTTTGAGGAAAATAGGAGGGGCAGAACCATCTCTATTCTGTCATCTTAAAACTGGAAGCCTTCCAAATGAATACTGTATTTTACTCTCATACTACTACCACACTCACAACACTTTTGATGCCAGATGTGTGTAGGTTTTTTAACCCCACATGAAGCAATTTTGTGACACCAGCTGTGTGTCCCACAATTTAACTCAATTCTGATACCATCTAACTGGAGATAGCATCATATCCCACAAGTTAAGGGCTCAGCCCCATGAAACTGCCCTCCCCCCCACCAATTTTAGATGACAATTACAAGTAGTAGGTCTCCAGATTACCTACAACTTCCATCTGACTTGACTATAAATTGGAAGTTCCCGTGATCCTCTCTCTATTGGATTCTACTACCTGCTAGCGTACTCACAGAACTCAGGGAAACACTTACTTAAATTTACCATGCTATTAAAAGATATGATAAAGGTCATAGATGAACATCCAGATGAAGATATATATAGGGTGAGATTTGGGGATGTCCTGAGAGCAGAACCTTCTGTCCCCCTGGAGTTCAGAGGGTGTGACTCACCCTCCCAGTATGTGGATGTGTTTACTGACTTGGAAACCCTCAATATTTTGGGGAATTTTACAGAGGCTTCATCATATAGACATGACCAATTATTAACTCCATTTCCAGCCCCTCTCTGGAGGAAGGGAGGTTAGGCTGAAATTCCAAGCTTTAATCGTGGCTTGGTCTTTCTGGTGACCAGCCCCTATCTATGAACTCACCAAGAGTTACTGCTTTCACCCAGGAAATTCTAACGGATTTAGAAACTCTGTATCAGAAACTAGGGTCAAAGATCAAATATTAAAACAAAAGATGCTCCTAATACTCTTATCACTTGGGAAATTATAAGGGTTTTAGGAGTTCTATGTCAGGAACTTGAGGCAGAGACTAATATATATTTTTTATCATCTCACGGATATTCTTTATTATTATTTTAAAAATATTTTATTTTTTTTTTTGAGAGAGGGGAAGGGAAGGAGAAAGAGAGGGAGATAAACACTGATGTGAGAGAGAAACATCTATTGGTTGCCTCTCACACACTCCCCAACCAGGGACTTAGCCTGCAACCCAGGCATGTGCCCTGACCAGGGGTCAAATCAGCAACCCTTCTCTTTGCAGGATGACGCCCAACCAACTGAGTCACACTGGTCAGCTGTTCAAGAAATTTTTAGATGAGAGGCTGGGGGCTGCATGGGGAAGGAAGACCAACAGTGGTACAGAAGCTAAACTCTGCTTGTACTAGTAAGTCTTATAACTTGAACTAGTTTAGGTCAAAGGGGAATGTACTTGCTTATATAACCAAACCACTGAAAGGACAGGGATGGCTGGATCTTACTAGAACTAGGCACCTGATCCTCTCAGGACTCACTCTGGAGACTGCTATATTCTCCAAGTGGTAACGAATGACTTATGCTCATACCTTGACATTAGCATCATCAGAAAGGAAAGACTGATGTCTATTAGTCAGCTCTTGGAAGAAAAAACCTAAGGAAATTCTTTGACAGTCTCAGTTTTCATTGTGGACTTGCCCTAGACTGGCCTGGCAAGGTCCGTTGGATCACAAAACTGAGGGAAAAAAGTGGCAAGCCCTGAAACGAAAGGGAAGCAACATCAATGTTACATGGAGGCATTACTGGTGCCCGGCGTATTCACTGAGCTGTTGATGTGCCACTCACCACTCCCCTAAATGAACTTCTCCTTTGATGAGGTGGATAGAAAGCATAAGGTTTATTTATTACTTCACTTCCTAAACATCTATGATCATCTACTATATGCCACTGGATACTGGGAATAAAAAGATCAATAAATTCCAGTTGCTAACCTCAAGGAACTCATAGTCTAATTGTCAAGAGAATCATATAAATCAACAACTGCAGGTGAATGTTGTGAGTATAGCAATCCAGATGCTTAAAAAACATGGAGAGAAAGGAGGCTGTAATTTCCTCTGTAGAAGCAGTATTTGGGAGTGGTAATACAGCTGGATTTTAAAACACATAAATATGAAATCACCAGCTAAATGGAAGAGAAAAGAAATTCCAAGTAGAGGACCATCTGCTAAGGCTCATTTATTCATTTGTTCAAAAATATTTATTGATTACTACTAGATACCATGTACCAAGTAGGCACTGGGGATGCAGTTCTGAACAAGACAGACACAGTCCCTGTTCTTGAAATTTGCATTATGATGATGTCAATCAAATTATCAAACAAGTAAATATCTAATTACAAATTAGATTAATTGCCACCAAGGAAAGTATATAGTGCTTTAAGAACCCAACAGGGCTGATGAGAGTAGGATGGTGATGAGGGGGGAGGAATCACAGCATGGAGTATCTAGGACCCATAACCATTTCCATGTGGCCAAATAAGATCAAACGACCCAGCTGTCTTGGACAGGGCAGCAATCTATTGCTCCCCTTTTACCCTTGGGGTTGTTCCATACTGGTAAATAGTTCTTCAAAACCCATGGACAGAGAAGTATGAATTCTAGAGACTTTTCCTTCTTTCAGAAAATTTAGCTTTTCTGAGAATTTCAAACTTCCTTTTGAAAATTATGGATACTCTAGTCAGACCTCATCTGTCAAGTTGCTGCCCACTGCCTCCATCAATATGTTCGAGACCATCTGGAGTTTCTCAAAATCCTTTAGTGAATTGTCTTTTGTTGTTCTTTTAAAAAAAGCTTCTCCAAACAACTGTGTCATCAGCCATCTTCTCTGATGTAGAGGGTCTATACATTCTTAAATTTTTAAATTTAAGATTAATTTTTTATTGAAGTATACATATCATATGAAAGTTTTATCTCATAAGAATTTTATAATTTTAAAAATACATAATTACTTTTATATAATGCTTCAGTTTAGGTTATCCATTATCATGAATCCTTTTGGTCCCTGAACCTGCCTTTGTTTCCTGTTCGAAGGCTGGGTACAGAATGTAACTCCCCCATGGGGAGGGGCTGAAATCCAGGGTAGCAGGGAGTCAAGTTTCAGCTATCACTAATGATGGCAAGAGTAACTTAGCACCAAATATAGTGTCAATATGTAAATGAGAGCATAAGCTATATGAATAATTTTCAAGAGGTTTTTTCACAAAAAGTGTATTTCATAACATTGAAGATTTAATTGCTAACAAGCTATACCCAAGTCACTTAACTACTTATCAGCCCTTTGAGGTAACATCAATATTTCGGTTTCCAGTTTCCATTCTTTGTTGAACTTCTTGTTGAATGCATTAAACACACCAACAGTTGGAAACATTTTTAAAAGTTGACTTTAGATGCTCTCTCTCTTATGCTTTAAAAATGACTAGTATTTTTGATTTCCATTTAGCAAAGCAAAGCTTCCAAGCTTTGCCCTTGTTTGTGATAGAATCAAGTTTTGGTGAGTCATTGGTCTGTCCTGCAAAGTACTGGCTTCCTGGTTATACCAGGTTGGATTCCTGTGATTCATACCTTTAACATGGGGAGTGTCCAGATTCATATGTACAGAGAACACCCACCTAGAACAGCCTATTAAATGCTTCACCTAGAGATGATGTCCGGGAGCACCCAGACCAGATTCTGGCACCGAGGATCCTCAGCAAAATGGCAAAGTAGGTATGGCATGTTACTGGCACCTTCCCAAAGACCACTTCTTTGCCTCTCCCATGTTCCTTCTCCCCAACTTCAGTTTTTATGTTTTTAGTTCTAGTGAAGAACTTCTGAGGTGGCCTAAGGGAGGCATTGAGAGAGATGAAGAGACTATCTTGGAGTGACTCTGACAGTAAATGATATCTTGGGTCTGGGACTACTTGAGTGTCTATGTGTCCACACCCAAACTGTATTTACATGTCTTGAAAGAGAGGCTCTCAGGGAAGAAGGAAGGGGTCTGTGGGAACAAGATAAGGGAGGGAAAATGTGCAGAAAGGAGAAGCCCTGATGAGAGCTATACCCTCAGAAGCAGAAAAGGAGTCGTCTACATTTCTAGGTACCAGATAAGAATAAAGTTGCACGTCATTTAAGATTTTTGGAAACTTTAAAACTTTCTCATCTTGTTATTTTTTTATCCCCTTCTGTTTCCCTATGATGCCCTCAACAAAGCCCTTAAAACTGAAAGGGCCTGTGAACTTATTTTCATGCACAGAACTACAGGGATATATCCGACTCCAAATCCACTCTTGGAGGAAAATGAGAACCAAGAAATAGAGTAGGTGCTAACAGCTCAGAAAAGGAAAAAAAAAAAAAAAAAAAAGCAAGCTGAATTTTTCAGACCTATGTGCAGGAGAAAAAAGTTCAAGGGGGCAGGTCACTGAAAGTCTGAGTAGGAAGAGAGCCTTAGAGTTCCCCAACAATCCCTAGGGCAGTACAAGCCTCTATCCTCCAGTGCCTGTCCTCTCCTAGGTGCTCCATGATTTCAAACAGCCTTCCCTTCTTATCCTTAATCCGAATTCCCATTTAAGCAAAATAGAAAGAGGGAATGCCTGGACTACCATGGCAAAATCAAAGAAGCTTTGCAGAAGAGGAAGAAACTAATACATTTCTTAATTTGGCATCATCACTACAGAATTCTTTTATGATTCATCACCCTTCTGTGTCAGCATCCATGGAATCTCCAGAGTTAACATCATTTTCAAAAGGAATAGCTGCTGGTAGGGTGGTTGCTGACGAGGGCTGTGAAAAAATTCACAAAGAGAAGAAAGTGTAGAGAGTAAAGTTTTTATTCACTCTCCAAGAAAGTGAATATGGTATGAAGAGATACACTGGCATTGAGGGATAGGGGCTTTGAGCTTTCATTGGATTATAATTGGCTTAAGAAAGGGTGAGGTGGGTTGTAACACAGGCTGCAGTTTGTTCCAAAATTATCTTTCGCCTGTGGCTGTGGGGAGCAGTTAGTTACATTCTGTTTTTGCTTTCCAATAATTTCCAGTCCTGGGGACAAAAGCTCAGAAGAGTAAAATGGCAGTCATGTTTAACAAGGTCATAGGCCTTCTGAGCAAATAGTGCCACAATAGCAAACGGGGCTGACTTTATCCTTTCAGCTACTTTTTATTTAATTTTTGAAAGAAGGTAGGGCAGATCCAGTCTCAGGAGAAATATCCAGTTGAAGAACTTCTGAGAGGCTCATAAATGCAGGTCAGAGCCCAAGATTTCCTTGCTTTCATTCCTGAATGTGATTACATTAGCCAGGCACAAATGGCAAACATTTCATGTTAATGACTTGTCAACACAAGTATCTGTATCTTTGCCTTCCATTCTTTTAATTATTCAGCATTAATGAAAAGCATCTTTGCATTACTTTTTTACCAATATTGAATTTCTTATGTCACTTTCACATGTGTTAGAAAACAAAAACCTTCAATCAGCCCATCAGAAGCAAGAAATCCCTTTGTTTAATTCTCTCATTCCATCTCCAGCCCTGAGTATTCTTTTGATCTAAATGTGTGCTTACCTTCCATTCTTCTGGGATGCCCTGCCAAGGGAATCTAGAGTAACACTCTGGATATGCCCCATTTCCTGATTCAGCTCCCCTTCCTCCGTTCCTTGAATTTGGGCTCACAACTAGAAGGATCTATGAGAGTATGTATGGCCTGCCGTTTGAGGGTAGAGCTCTATGGAGTTCTGGTTATGGGGGTGGCCTCTACATTTTGACAGCCTGCATTAGAATTCTTGCCTCCTATATTAATAATATAGTATTATCTTGAACAAATGTCTACTTTCCCAAAGCCTGTAAAATAGGAATCACAAACCCTTGACATGGCCAGGCTGACATTGGTACAGACCTGACTTCTGCTAAAAATAACAACTGATATAATAATCCCCTTTTGGGTAACTCACTTACACAGCGAAGACAACTGACAGCCCTAATCCTGAGTGGGCACTTCACCTGAGTTGGCAGAGACCACTTCCAGCTAGCATAGTACTTACCAAACACCTAAATGTTAAAGCCAGATATTGCCAGCCAACCAGAGACACTCCAAGACTTTATTTTCTTAATATGAAAAAGAGCTGGTTTGTGATTTTCAGCTTTAAAAGGTGTGGCAGTCAACCCGCAGATCCACACCTCCAGGTATTCATACTCTCATATCGTTTTCTCATGTCAGAGTTAGACTATGTGACAGACAGAACATGGCAGAAGGAATAGAATGTCACTTCCTGGGCTAGATTATAAAAGACATTTTGGCTTCTGCCTGGCTTTCTCTTGGATCAGTCTTTCTGAAGGATGCTGCTGCCATTGCTTGAGGCAGTCTTGTGAAAAGACTGATGAGGCAAGGAACTGAGGCTTCTTGCCAAGAGCAATGAATGTCAGGCATCTTGGAAGCTAATTCTTCAGTCCCGGTCAAGCCTTTAGAGGACTGCAGCCCTGGCCAACATTTAGACTGAGACCCTGAGCCAGAACCATCTAAGTTGTCCCTCAGAAACTGTATGATAATAAATGTGTTATTTTAAGCTGCTAAATTTGAGGTAGCTTTAGGGGGCATACAGCAAGACATAACTAATACAAAACAGTGTCTCACTCTTGAATCTCAGTCCCCCAGAGCCAAAATCTGTGTAATATTCCTGCCCAGCAGTAAATGAAATATGTCCAATCAGACCTACTCTGTGGTAATAACAGTACCTATTTTATCAGGTTGGGAGGATAGAGCAGGATAATATATGTATAAAGTAATTAGCAGTGTGAGCCTAGCACATAGTAAGCACTCAACCAATGCTAGTTACCACTATTATACAGAAACATAGGCTTGTGGGTGGTTGCTCTGGATTTTGGTATCAGGGTGGCTTAGGATATAGCGTGATGGATGAAGACTTGGGGTTAAGGGGAGGGGAGGAAATTCTAAGGTGCTTTCTTCTGCTCCTAGTAGCTGTTAGGGATTAGGCCTCTAGCTGCTCAGCCGAGGCCTTCCTTCCACCGGGTAGAAATATGATCTACTCTTAGAGAAACTGCTTTGATTAGACCAACTGTTTAACTCAGCTGAAGGCTCTACAGGGTCATTGCATTACTGTTGTTCCATTGGTATGAACAAAGAGGATACCTAAGCAATTTCAATATTTTCTATCATTTCTGTATGTAAAAGAGATGTGAATTGCACTTGTTTGACTAAAATGTCTTAGTCCTTTAGGACACTGAACCATTCAAAAGTCTCCTTTGAGGTAAACAAATGTCTCTACCCAAACAGATACTGCAGAATGAAGTTCAGGTCAGAGTACTCATAGAAAAGACTCTCCACAGTTACCCACAAGTTTCATGGATTGTCTACAGCCAACTTGGTTTGAGCTTCCTCAGAGCTTAACTTGGGAACAGTACAGTCATCTGGAGCCATTCTGTACTGAATGAGAGCCATCTGCTTCCCACGTGCTATTTCTGCTTGGACAAATAAAAACAACCACCATACATGAAAACCCACTAATTCATATTCCTTCAAAGACACTCAGCCCCACCTTGGAGTAGTAACACCCCTGACAGCAATTCTTTAGGTATTAAGAATGGATCACCTAGAGAAAACCTTGGAAGTATCCAGAATGTGCATTTCCATAAGAAAAATACACCTAATTCCTTTTTTTTGGAAACTTTTCTCTTTCCATCTGTCTGTAATCAGATTACTCAGATGCTGTACAAAGAATGGGTGAGCAATTATTTACATGAGCCTTGGCTTTAGAGCACTAAGTTTTGATCATAGTGACACTGGTTTGATGCATGATTTGTTATGATCCTATTATTACCTATATTTATAACATGTTTCCTTACCTTCATAGATAATTCACTCTTAACATACTAGGAATCTGGGAGTGATGGGTAAAAGAAGGGAATTGAAGTCATTCATTCAACAAGTGTTATTGTGCTTGATCTGGTAGCAGCACTGGGATGCAGGGATGATTCTATATTTATTATTAAGGGCAGACACTGTGACTTTTTAACTTCTTTCCTCCTTCAGAAGGTACTGTATATATGTATCTACCTATTATAGATTCTTAACATTATCTTCAGCATTGTACTAATTTGTGCTATAATTATATATTAAGGGCAGTTTTATCATTTTAATACTATATCCATTATAAAGCTTAAGCAGCTCACCTGGGGAAATTGTATTTAGTTCTTTCTCTCAAAGGTTATTTTGTCAAAACAAATAAAACCAGGAAAACACCTAATATACTTTGAGAATCAATGTTACTGTTGTCACAGTACTATAAAATTAGCCACTTCAATACTATTGATGAAATAAGGAAGAATGGTTAAGAAGTAGCCAAATACAAGCCTAGGAGTTGCTTAGACAAAAAGAGCAGGTGGTGAGAAAGCTCCAACATCAAAAAGAGAATCACAAAGACAAAGGTTTATAGCTTTGGCACAGCCCTGACTTTGAGAAATCTTTCTAGAGGGCAAAGGGCACTAGGGTGACTAGTGCTTTAAAAAAGTCTCTCTGGAAACACTATGCAGAAGGGAAGAGAGACAAACCTTATTATATACACACATGTGTTTATATACATACATAAATACATGTGTATATACATGTATAATGTTAAATATGTCTAAGGGAAAGCGATGGGGAGAAAAAAGGGAGTAAAAGGGAAGCTGAATCCCTGCCCACCTCAGGATTTTATTTATTTATTTTTTTTATTTTTTATTTTATTTTATTTTTTTAATTATATTTTATTGATTATGCTATTACAGTTGTCCCATTTTCCCCCCTTCATTACCCTCCACCCTGCACACCCCTCCCACCCACATTCCCCCCTTTAGTTCATGCCCATGTGTCATAAGTTCTTTAGCTTCTACATTTCCCACACTACTCTTGCCCTCCCCCTGTCTATTTTCTAC
>PVKU01011015.1:0-47057 GCA_004027475.1 Anoura caudifer | reverse complement strand
AAAAACCGATGTGATATCTAACTGGTAAGCCTGAAAAATGGGAAATTAATATCAACTCCAATTTTATTTCTCAAACTTGCCATGAGGTATCTCTAGTTACTAGTGTTTATTTTGAGAGGAGTATATGATAGTTAATTGCTGAGGCTGGAGAGTTAAACACAAATATGACATCCCTTTATTTCTAATCATTTCACTTCAGCAAGTTATTAAATCAATATTTCTAGTACATAAAATTGGGATCTCAGTAGTACTATTTAATGGAATTTGGGATAAATAAATAAGAAATGCATGAAAGCACTTCATATAAAAAATAGCTCATAGTCAGCATTTTACTAAAGGGAGACTATATGTAGAATTTAAATTCAAATATAGTAGAAAACCCTGGTAACAAGCAAGAAAAAAGTAAGTAGATGGAAAAAGCATATAAAATGGAAGAATCAGGTACAAAATTATATTTCTAAATGTCCTCATCAGAGTGGATTAAATTTTTTTAAAGACCAAACACTGAATAGCTTGCTCATGTGAAAACATAGTAATAAGGAGATAAATTGCACAATCAGACCTTTGGTGAACAAAACAGTAAATCATGTAATTATGTTTATTTTTATTCCTGCACACCTATCCATTCAATAGATAAAAACATCATTCCTTAGTTTCATTAATTATTTTGGGACTTGCTAAATTGATTTAAGATTTAAACTTTCTCTATTGAAGATTCAATTTTTTTTACCCCTACTTCCTTGAAATGACATCTATGGTCACTGGGGAGAGCTGTTTACATAAGTCACAGGACCATCCAATGCTCAGTCATGCTTTGTCCATGTTGGGTTTCTTCCACTGTGATATATAATCCCCATTGGCCCTCACTGGGTATCAATCCCTGAGAAATGAGATACTGGTCCCAATATTGAATATGCTAAAATACATCTTCAAACCTTGAGTCCTTCCTGCCAGAAGTTCAAAGACATTTTTAGTCTATGTAACTTTGGTTAAGCCTTTTAAAATTTCTTTAGAACACTGAAAATCTTGGCTCACTTCTCTCACAACTCTGTGGTGCACAGGCCTGCGAGCCTTCTCAGATCCCTCTTCCATGCGCATTGGCAGCCATCCCTGCTCTGCTGCTTTAGTGCCCCAACTGATGTCCGGTCTTCCGCCAGGACTCTGGTCTCCAGCAAGAAGCTCTGGTGAGAGTTTAGATTCTGACCCACTTTTGGAATCTTCCCAGTATGACATGGTAGAGTTTTCTGACAAAAGATCAATCAAAACAAAAAAAATCTCATTAAAGTCTTTTTGTTTTCTTATGATTGCTTTATCCACATCTTTCCTCATCTATCTTTTTCGAAGTATATTATTATGCACTATAATTTAGTTCACTTAACTACTGTGAACTGTGATTAAGTTGTAATCAATTATCATGACTTTTTCAACTCAAGAGTATTTGGACGACAACACATATATTTAGCAATTATAGCTTTTAAAAAATGATTGATGTTAGATAGAAAGATGAAGGGAGGAAGGGAGGGACAGTGGGAGGGACAGAGAGAGAGATGCATCAATTTGTTGTTCCACTTATTTATGCATTCACTGATTGTTTCTTGTATGTGCCCTGACCAGGGATTGAACTTGCAACCTTGGAGTATTGGGACAACACTCTAACCAACTGAGCTATAAGGCCAGAGCCAACAATTAGAATTCTTGAATACTTCAGTAAATATTTTTAGAGTTCTTCCTGTGCCTTCAGCCCAAAGAAATGGTACAAAAGGGCGGCAGCAAAGCAATAATATTCATCTGCAGTTTTGAGTATGCTTTTTAAAATATCAAGCTCAAGTGGGAAAAGATGTGCTATATTTTAAGATCAGATATTTATCACATGTAACAGATGTTCCTGATCTGACTGGCCTAACAGAACTCAGAATATTATCAGAAAAGCTGCCTCCTTCTGCTTTTTGGAACTTGAGACCACTTTAAATTTCATTTAAATCATTTAGCTGTTCACAAGACATTCTCATCTCATAACATATTTTTATTTTTTCCTGCTCTCGTTCACTTCAACTCTAGAAGCTTTAAAGCCTTGCAATCCAAGTTTTGATCTATGAACTAGCAGCATCAATATCATGTGGAAACATTTTCAGACGCAGAATGTCAAGACTCACCTTGGATCTACTGAACCAGAATCTTCAGTTTTAATAAGATTCCTGGGTGATTCATTTGCATTTTAAAGTTTGCAAAGAACTGAATTAGATGGAAAAAGTGGAATTTTTTTAGCCAATTACTAATCTAAGGCCATTAAGGCTAGTCACAGGGGTGTCTAACCTTTGGACCGCGGGCCACATGTGGCCCAGGATGGCTATGAATGTGGCCCAACACAAAATTATAAATCTATTTAAAACCTTTCTTATGCTCATCAGTTTTCATTAGTGTTTGTGTGTTTAATGTGTGGCCCAAGACAACCCTTCTTGTGGTGTGGCTCAGAGACACCACAAAAATGGACACCCCTGGTGCATGCCACTAGTACCACATGGGCTGGCTGCTGTCCATATCCGTAGTGAAGCTGCTTATGTTCAGAGTCAAAAGGGCTGATGTTTGCTCCTAGGACATTGTCTACCACTGTTAGAGCAACTGCAGCCCCATCCCCTATTATGCTTTAGATATTCCTTACATCAATGCTGTTAAATGCCACATGTTTGCTTACTCTTGGTCTCTTTCTGAAGCTACTCTACCCTCGATCTGAAAAACATGAATTCGAAATGGCTGGTCAGAGCACAGAGCAACAGAAATTGTATTTTATTTAGAATTATTCCCCACCTCTGAGACTGGCCAGTTGTCTCTAATTCATTTAAATCTACTCTCTTTATTCTGTGGGTCATTTCTTTTTCTAGAAATCCCTCTAGTATTAAAAGCAATTTCTAGTCCTGATGTGCCCAATCATACCTAGATCCTAAATTGACTCAACTTTCTCAGAATCTAAACTCCTTGAACATCTTAGATTTGTGATTTTTTGTAATAGAATTGGAGATTTTCAGAGTCACCAAATTCACTGTTTACTTTTTATTTGGTTTTAAGGAGAGAGATTATTTTCACAGATTGATGTAGTACTGTAAGTTTCAGTGCAATGGAGTATACTGTTCTGTAACATAGACAAATGTAAATACAACTCTTAAAATTGTTCAATTGACAACTACATAAAAATTAGGTGACAGATATTTTATATCTCAGGGTGTAACAAAAAGCTTATTATGTAATTCAGTCTTTCAGGAATACAGTTTGAATCAGAATGCGTATTTACATTCCGAAAACAATGATGTGCCTCACAACGGCAGCTGGTATGCTTTATAGGGACAGAGATCTTGAACAAGAAAGGAAGTGAGATAAATTATAAGAGAAATATTGGCAATTTTTAAAGGTATTTTTAATAGAATAATTAGGGAAATACAAATGTATTTGGAATGCCAAGGAGCTTTACATTTTTGCTTTGGTATTAGCCTTCCGAAGACTTGCTAAATTTCTCTCTGCATAGGCTAAATTTCAAATGTAAAATTTCATTCCACCTATATTCCTTAATATTTTCACCTCTTTAGCAGGTTCTTTAAGAACAAAATAAAAACAAACAGAATAAAAACAAAACACAAACTGCAAATTTGTCATGTAATAGAAGTACATACAATACACATGATTTGCTTTGGCCCACAACAGATGTGTACACCTCTCTGAGTACGTGCATCTTAGTGAAAGGTATATGAGAAGGTATGTTGATGATCTTCAAACATTTCTTATTTTATCCAAATCAGGAAACCGGGGCTTTCCATGAGTAAGTTTATTAACAACTGTCTTTGTACATTCCTCTACTATGATGAGAAGAAAGCAGAATCACAGAATGTATTAGGCATTATATGAAATCATCCTCCTCTGTGCTCAAAGGCCTTGTCATTCGACCCTGGAAGCACACCCTCTGCCACCGATATTATCCACTCTTCCCCTTCCCTGCACAGCTCCTGTGTATTTCAGAAACAACAAAGGAGCAAAGGTTACTTTTACTGAGGAGTGCACTGTGGTAGTGTTTCTTTCTGATACTTAATCTCATATGTTTATTGTTTACCTTTGTTTGAGCAAGCATTTCAGTAAAAAACTAGGATCACAGGCAGATCTAAGATTTTAATAGGAGGCAAAAAGCCACAGTCATTCTCTGTCTGTATCAACATGCCACAGAATTCAAATATGCTGTTCCCCTGTGTTCATGCCTAGTAAGTTACCTTCAAATATTAAGGACAGTTAAAACAGATTCTATATATACCCTGAAACATATTTTAAAAAATTCAGTTTCCTATTGTAATGCCTCCGTGATTTGGTAGTTGATGAAATGTCAGCAAATAATAAAGGGATATTTGGGAAACCTCAAGGCATGGTAAGGAAGTATTTCTGTACTACGAAATACTGGCTCTAATGGTTTGCACCTCATGTGGGAAAAGCAGGAAATGGATCTGTTTTTTCTTTCTGACAATATAGTAGAGCATCTTTTTTTTTATTTCTTTAAGACATACTTCACCAAGCTGTGAAAAGTAAGCTATATTACCTCCCTGTTGAAAAGATGAGGGATAGTATAATTGGAAGGTTAAATGGTTTGCTCACCATCTCATGCTGTTATTGGCAGAGGAAATATAGGAGTATAGCCTCTGGACTTTTAAATCTGTTGCTTAGCTACCAATCCACAATAGGTCTCAACTGACTTGAGCTACAGAGTACTAAAGAACCGGAAGATTCAGAAAAGTTCATTCAAGCCTCCACTGAAATGGAAAGTGGGAAATTCTGTCAACAGATTGTTCTATACACAAATCACTTGATTGCGCTCATCAAATAGATTCCTGCATTTGTACATTCAAATTATTTTAAATTTTAATATTATCATAAATAAATTCCTAGGTTGATACTGTGGTGTAAAATTGGAAATAACTACCTTAGCTCACCTCAAATAATCTTTTTGAAAAAAATGCCAGTGGGGGAAATTTCTTAAAGTAATTCTCATACTTACTTATTACTTCAGTATGTAATAAGAAAAGGTATTGTGACTGTCAGACAATTTATGTTGTTACAGACCCCACTCCACTACAAAGGAAAAATTAAATAAAATTAATACTTTATTTTACAGTTAAACTAGCAAGTATATTTTAATTTAAAATATACAAGAAGTCAGATAAATTTAATTTCTTATTAGAACAGTTGAGCCAAAAAAGTATGTCTTGATTTCTAGTATCCTCTTACCAAAAAAATAAAAAATAAAAATGGTTTTATTTGATTCATGGTATTTTTTAAAATATTCTTTTGACATCTTAAAAGAAAAGTAATGTCTCTATCCCTTTCCATGTTGTACTGATAAGTAAAAGTTAATGGCACAGAGGAGAGAAGAGATTTCTTCCTTTTCCACATGCACAATTGGTATTTTGTTCTTCACTATGACCCTCTTGGTGGCTTCTGTCTCTTGCTACTCCATCTCTTCCATGTGGAAAGGCACAAACCTCCCGGATGATGACAGAACCAAGAAGAGTCCTTTAAGCAGCAGACTGTGGGATTGCTCAGCTCTGGGGCTGTTACTCAAGTACTAGCACAAGGAGCTGTATGGAAACCCCCCTTATCCTTGGGAGGTAGGTTCCAAGACCCCCCGGTGAAGGTCTGACACTGTAAATAGTACTGAACACTATAGAGGGTTGGGCAAAAGTAGGTTTACAGCTGTTTGTATGGAAAATATCAATAATACAATGATAAATAATAATATAAAAATAAAGTTGTGTTTTGTGTACTTACAACTGTAAACCTACTTTTGCTGTACCCTGTGTATACTATTCTTTCCTATACTGACGTACCTATAACAAAATTTAATTTACAAATTAGCACAGTAAAAAATTAACAACTGATAATAAAATAGAATATAACAATATGCTGTCATAGAAATTATGTAAATGTGCGCTCGCTCTCTCTCTCTCTCTCTCTCTCTCTCTCTGTTAATATCTGGAATTTTCCATTAATATTTTTGGACTGCAATTGACTGAAGGTAACAAACTTCAGAAAATATAACTGAGGATAAAGGGAATCTATTGCCATTTTTATTTTTTAACTTATTTTTTAAAATTTTTATTTGTTTATTTTTAGAGAGAGGGGGAGGGATGGAGAAAGAGAGAGAGAGACACATCAATGTCTGGTTACCTCTCTGGAAACTGCCTGCAACCCGGGCATGTGCCCTGACTGGGAATCAAACCTGCAACCCTTTGGTTCACAGGCTGGCACCCAATCCACTGAGCCATACCAGCCCTACTGCAATTTTTAGGAAACCCTTCTCTCTTTCAGCCAGAGAAAGCAGCCAGCAAGAACATATAAGCAACATGAATATGCAACTATATCATTTATTGCTGACACTAAAATGAGTATAGTCCATGAATGAAGAATTCATCCATACTCAGAAGCCCTGTGGGGCTTGCAGACTTCAAGCAATATTTTAATACATAAATCAAAGCTCTCCTTTATGATCTAAATCTTATTCTACAATAAGCATTCACTTAATAGTTTGCTTCCTGGGGCTATTTCTAGGATCAAAATTGGCCATTTATTTAGATCATTTGCAAGTATGTTTCTTAGTATAATGTCAGTTGAGTGATAGGAAAGCTCCATTTCCCTCCTTAGAAAGAAGCTCCACTTTGTTTTAAGTGATTCTCATCTCACAGTGGTATGGCAAATATGTAAATATTCTGTATTTCTCCTTTATTTGTATCAATGTCTCAGGGCTTATTTGCTCTCTATATTTAATGAGCAATCACTGACTTTTATACTAAAGTTGATGATTTACAATGTTATATACATATTCTCCACTTATTTTTCTGGGCATGAATATTGCCCTGTCAATATACCCCAATGAAAATAAACTAAGCGACTGGAAATAAGGTCCTAGTATAATACTCATACAATCAAAGCAACCATAAGGAAAAAAAAATCAACTTTAAGTATCTTCTATATCGGGGATAGAAGTTTAATTAGAGTAGTGTTTGGTGCCATTTCTATAATTTCTTATTTGACTAGAGTAAATTGTACCTTTTATCTGTTTAAATTACCTGTGTTAATTGTTACATTCAATGGAAATGTAAAGATGCATTACATGGATTTAAAACTTAACTGGAGAAGCCATTTTACAATAACGTAGACAAATGTATCCATTCCTAAGTATTAGAATGTTAAAGTTTTAGTAAAATAATAAATACACTGTTGAACAAGTGTTGGAGAGGTTGTGGAGAAAAGGGAATCCTAGTGCACTATTGGTGGGATTGCAGACTGGTACAACCACTATAGAAAACAGTATGGAATTTCCTCAGAAAACTAAAAATGGATCTTCCTTTTGACCCTGCAATTCCACTGCTAGGATTATATCCTAAGAACCCTGAAACACCAGTCCAAAAGAACCTATGCACCCCAATGTTCATAGCAGCACAATTTACAATAGCCAAGTGTTGGAAGCAACCCAGGTGCCCATCAGTAAATGAATGGATTGAAAAGCTGTGGTACATTTACACAATGGAATTCTAGCAGCAGAAAGAACGAAGGAACTCCTACCTTTGGGACAGCATGGATGGACTGGAAAGCATCATGCTAAGTGAACTAAGGAAGGAGATGAAAAACAAATACCATATGATCTCACCTTTAACAGGAACCTAAACAACAAAACAAATGAACAAGCAAAATATAACCAAAGACAATGAAATTGAGAACAGGTTAACAGTGGCCAGAGGGGAGAGGGGAGGGGATTACAGGGGAAGAGGATGAAGGGTTTATAGGAACAAGTATAAGGGACACATGGACAAAAACTAGGGAGGGTGGAAATGGGAGGGAAGTGGGGAGGGCTGGAGCAGTGGGCTGGGATGGGAGTAAAAGACAGAAAACTGTAACTGAACAGGAATTAAAGTAAAAATTAAAAAATACACTGTTGAACTTTAAGAATGCATTAAACAGAAATAAGATATGATAAAATACTGACTTATCTACACTTAAGATGTTTAATAAAATAGCAATAACACTGCAAATTAATACATTAAATTTTAAGAATATGCAAATTTTAATAATACAGATGATATAATTGAAGAATTACATTTATTTATGCAATCTTGTGCATTTTTACAAATTTTATGTTTAACTCTCTTATAATTACATGAAATACAGGGGATTTTCTTTTTTTTTTTTCAGCATGTCTTTATCCATTTGTTCAAAAGCATAAATACCTTAAATAAATGGAATAGTAAAGGCAAGTGGCCAAGAATATAATAGCACATGGAAGCAGCTAAAAACCTCATTAAAATACATCACTAGCTTGATGTATTGTCAATCAAAAGGTGAAATAGGACAAAAGGCAATAAAATATTTGTGCCACTTTTTAACAAAATCATCATATTCTCTTGTATCAACAATTAGAGGAAAGCTGTCTTTGTGAACCTGTATCTCTTGTTCTGTTTGTGATACCTAGTCCTAGGAGATCTTTGTCTAACATGGGGATACTGTCCTGTTCATTTGGTTTGTTTTAGTTCTAACTAATGAAGAGTTCTCAATCTCTCTGTCCATTAATGTTTTCCAAAACTTAGTCACTCTCTTATATACCATAAATATTGAGAATGAAAAGGTCTAAATATAAAGCTAAAGAGTTTATTTCTAATATAACTAGGAGTCTCAGTATGTGAAATTAAAGACTCTAGGGAAATAAAAGCAGAGTAAAATTTATAAGCTGTACCATAAGTGCAAGTTATCAAAACCTGTATCTTAAATAGTTCATAAAATGTTAATAAAAATGATATTATGACCTTACTTTAAAAATCATTTGTTTGGCCCAGCTGGTGTGGCTGTTGGTTGGGTATTGTCCCGCAAACCAAAATGTCGCAGGTTCAATTTCCTGTCAAGACATATACCTAGGTTGCAGGGTCTGTCCCCCATCAGGGCACGTATGAAAGGCAACCAATTGATGTTTCCCTCTTATGATGATGTTTTGCTGTCCTTCTTTTTCTCCCATCCCCTTGTCTAAAGTTAATAATCATGTCTTAGAGTAAGAATAAAATAAAAGAATAAAGTAAGAAATAAAAATTATTTGTTAATATTTTAGAGTATTTCTAAAAATGGCATTAAAGAAAAGTTCAACAGGATTTTGGGGTTTAAATATATAAAAATCACCAATCATTTTTATTGAATCATTTTATCAAAACTTTTTACAAAGAATATTGCGGTATTTTAATTATCCTTTTCAAAAACTATGCAATTATTTATCTAAATCACATACTTCCCTCAGTAAAGTGGACATAAAGGAGAGAGAAATTGACAATATTTAAGGAAGTCATATGAAATTTTAGCTCTTCTCAGCTAATATGCACAGATACAGGTATCCTGGTTGAAAGATTATTGATGTATCTACATACAGGTTGTTAGACAACTGAGACTCTGAGTTAACTGAATGTTTTCCTTGCCTTCTTCAGACATCTGTCTCTAAGTTTCTTCCATTCACTTCAACAATGAATAGGGATTAAAACGGCACCTAATAGGGCTCCTAGAACCAAGACTCTGGAGCAAGGTCAGCATCATTCTGACTTTTCATCACACCACTTGATAAATGTTGTCACTCTGTAGTTAAGCAATTTAAAATTGGTCACAATGAAACTACAGTAGGGACAGGTTATGAGAAATCATTCTTTTGTCCCTCGTGAAGTCTATTTTTCATTAGTAATATTCCTAGGCCAAGTCATCCAAATTGTTAAACTTGGAGGTGTGAAGAGTACAACAATGACTTAGGCCAAATGTTGTGCATAAGGTGAAAATCTTTATGGAAAGTATTATTGGAAACTTTGTATTTCTGGTATGTGGGCTATCACTGACCCTTCAATCAGATTCACTAAAAAGCATATCTTATATGAATGTAGTATATCATCAAACAAGGGACATGGCATTGTAAATGACATTGTGTTTTTAATGTCAATTTCCACATGTTCATAGTTAAGATATGGAATGATGATTTTATTTCCTTGATTTTGGTCTTGCTTCCCATGACCTTGAAGTGTTAGCAGTTCTACGAGATTAGTTCTACATTTTTCAGATTCCTTAGAACTTTCTGTATAGATAACCATGTCACCTGCTAATTTAAATTTTCTTTCTTCCTTCTTAATTGTATGTTTTGTTTTTGTTTTTGCCTTATTATGCTGGCTAAAAATCCCAGCACTATGTTGAATAAAGTGATGAGAGTGGGCATCCTTGTCTTGATTTCCATCTTGGAAGTAATTAATACTTTCAACATGAAATACAATGGTAGAGGAACATAACATAAACATAAATGAACTTTAGATTTTATAATAATGATATTTATCAAATTGAAACTTTTCTCTATTTCTAGTATGCTGGGAGCTTTTACTGTTAACATTGTTGGATTTTGTCAAATGTTTCTGCATCAGTTGATATGATCTTGTTTTTTTTTAATTTTTTATTCTATTGATATCATGGGTTACATTGAATAGTTTTTATTACCAAAGCAGCCTTGAAGTTTTACAATAAGCTGCACTTAGTCATGGTGTGTAATTATATTTAGATATTGCTGAATTTGATTTCCCAGTATTTTGTTGAGAGTTTTTACATATAAGTTGATGGGAGATATCGGTTACGTAGTTTTCTTTTTTTCTGCAGTGTCTTTATCTGGTTTGTTATCAGATAATCATGGTTTTCATAAAATGACTAAAGGAGTATTACTTGTCTTTTATTTTCTGAAAATGATAATGTAGAATTGGTACTAATTTTGCTTCTGAATGTTTTGCGTAATTCTCCAATGAAGTCGTATGGCTTTGTTTTTCCAATAAAACTGTCAGTGCCTTTCAAAAATGTTTTTATGGGTTAAATACCTATTTTATGTTGGATTTAGTTGGTAGTATTTTTTTTAAGAATTGGTCTGCTTCATCTAAATTTTTGAATTTATGTGAATAGAGTTCTTCATAGCTTTTTCTTATCTTTTAGTGGTTATTTTATTTCTCATTTTGATAAGTTGTGTCTGTCTTTTTATCTTAATCTGTTCTTTTTAGATATTTATCAATTTTATTGGCCAAGGAACCATTTTTTTTTGTTTCAGTGAATCTCCATGGCTTTTCATTTCAGGCATATCATTTAATGGGAATTAGTATACTTTTTGTTTAAATCTGTGTTGATGAAACAAGATTGTCAACTGCTGAAGTCTTCAATTTTCTTCCTTTATACTGAATGGCTAATTTTTAATAGCCTAAGTTAATTTAGTCACCTGTTATTGTATTGTGCAGAAGTTTAAATATACTGACACAATAGGATATCTTAATTAAAATGTTAGTGTAGTTAATCCCAGCTCTTAATTTATGCACAATTAGATGTTTTTTACACAAAAGGTTAATCATTATGGAAGGGGAAAGAAGTCCCAATAAAACATTTTCAATGGAGAATCAATATTTGTTTTATGTATCCTGCCAGCTCTGTTATTGATAATATTTTATTATAACTAACAGACAAATATGTATCACATGTACAAACATGATTGTTATGATAGACTGTTAGCGATATATGTTTGAGAGTTTGAGTAACATTTCTTTGAATTTAGCTAATAGAAATGCAGTAGAACTATTTAGCAGGAGGAGCTCAATAGTGTACATTAGAATGCTAGTTACAGAAAATAAAGAAGGGGTTAGGGATGAGAATATTAGATGAATAAATGATTCATCTGAGTATCACTGCTGTAAAAAAGAGATAGGACTGAGCTGCATGCAGGGAACTGAAGTGTAATTTAAAGAAGGCAGTAAAAGAAGGAGTCGATGTAAAAAGAGTGTATTGGTAGAGGGATGTATGAGAACAAACCGCATATAATATTAAATATATTCATCTGTTACATCTCTAAACACTAGCCTGACATCAGATCCTTAGCAAGGTCTTAAATATTACTTAATTTAGATTTTGTACTTAATCTGGCACATTTAAATTTCAAAATAAACTAAGACTGAAGAACATTTTATAAAAATGATTTTGAAACACAGAGGAATTTAAAGAAAGCATTTGGAGAAAGTCCCAGGAAATTTTTTGAACTATCAGACTGTGCTAAAAGTACTTGAAGTTGAAGAAAGGACACAATTCATTTTACAAATGCAGAGAATAGAGGAAATGAATTTTCCAAATATGCACCTAATCTGACCCCTCTTTCTTCTGGTGTTTGGTCATTGGAGTTTGCATAGTAACACTAAAATAGTGGGTTTATGCTTGTTATTATTTTTTTAAATTACTCTTTTTTTAACCAATTTCTAACTCTCAGCTTTACCTTCATTGTTATATCTTGCATGTCTTTCAGTTCCTTGAAGTTCAGGACCCAATTCCCTTTAATAACAAAAGGCCTACAAAATAGATAATACACATTTTTATACACTGAAGTTTTCAGACATTTAAATATGTATAGCTCCAATTTGCATTAAGAAAATAATGTTCACATGGAAATGTAAGGTTAGGTTATGATTTTAAAAAGCCTCAAAAATGTACTTTCCGGAGACAGGCAAATCATTTTTAAGACAGTTTGCTCTATTTTCTCTAGCCTTATATTCAGTAACATTTCTTTTGATTTAGTGACAAGTTATTTGGTAGACAGCTATGTCTTTTAATTCTAGTTACCTTAACATGGAATTCTCATACATCAATAGACATCACAGAGCATGTACCTAGATCAAAGACAAGGCTAGAAAAAATATATGTATAAAATAAAATAAGAAACAGAGACTTGAAATATGAGTCCATGTGAAGTTCTGGGACTTCATCTGAGAGTAAAAAATGAAAAAAATAATGATACAAGTATTGGTGAGTGGCTTCTTCTCTGTTTTAATACTGACTTGTCATTTGTTTTGCAAAATGATGAAGTCATAAAAGATATAAAAACTAAACATTACTAATTCCCATTAAACTATGGCAATTATACAAACCAAGTACATTATTTAAATAATGCAATGCTAATTAATTATTCTTTCTTTAATACAATATAGTCACTAAAGAGGTAACATCATCATCCAATTTTCAGATCTTTCATTTTGAGACAATTATGAATTACTTCATAGGCTAAATGTGTATATATAGTTAAGAAATAAAATCAGTAAATGTATGAATGTATTTAGAATATTAAAAAGTAATTTATGTGCAATGTGGCAAACAACCCTGTGATCTAGATGAATGTTGCAGTTTCAGGTTAAAACAGAATATGTTTAGGAAGCAGAGATACCTTATTAATCAAGTCATGTAGAATTCCACCTATACACAAACAACTGAGCCTGCCAACTGCTTTTATTTGGTTGGAACTGAGGTCTTACCAACATGACAGAAGTCATCCTCTCGGCTTTTCTTTTTGATGCTGTCAATCATTTGTAGTTAGTCTCTAACACTTCCATATTTCATCTGTACCACTACAAAGTTATGTTAATTATTCTTATGGTATTCAAGGCAAAGATGCATGTACAAGGACCTTAGACATATGTGATCTGACACTAAATCTTGCTTTCCTATGTTCATTATAACTACAGCCCAATTGAAGGATAGGATGCAGTACATTCAATGCCTGTCTCATTACCACTGGGATTGGTAACTGAATCTTGTATTGATGTAAAACTTTTAGAAGCATCAATCATGGGCCAAAGTTATTGAAAGGACTGACAGCCATCCAATCCAGTTCTAACTGGATATTACAGCAGAGTTAATCTCACTTATTCCCTAATAATGTTCTCTTCTCTGGCTGCAGTTTATTTTTAATTCCTCATTAACCTCTCTATACTACTCCAGTGTACTGTAGAAAAATCATGTTTCCCAAGCTGCATTATATAATTTGATCTGAAATGAACCCATACCTGTCACATTCTAAAATAAATGACACTCCCAAACCACAAACAACCAATGCAAATATTAAAAGTCTGCTCTATTACAAACATGCTCGCTCTCTCAAGCTCACAAGAGAAAGAGTTGAACCTCATCTTTGCTGCCTCAACTTTGTATAGTCATCACCTGTATGTTCATATACTGCCAACCTTATACTAATATACTCTCTAAAAAACTTGATTTTATCTTTGCTATGAAAATGGAGATCATATGGACATAAACTTTTCATGCTATTTTCTGTGAGAATTAATGTACTATTTGATAATTTTGGAGACTCTCCTACTATGTCAATTTATTCATTTACAAAATATAGGATATGGCATTAAATCCACAGTATCTTTACAATAAAATTATTTGAATAATATCCATCACCATCAATTTTCTTAACTATTCACTTGATGGTTTATAATAGTTTATAAATTGCATTATATTTTAACATATTAATTTCCATTAGTTATTACTTTATGTTATAAGGAAAACTAATGAAACACAGAAATGGGAGTGATAATAAAATCTAAACCTGTTAGTTTTGCTATTAAAAAAAGAGTTAAAATTAATTTTTAACACAAAGACTGGGATTTTCTAATTGGGTGCTAGTTAAATGTCTCATAATGGAAAAATTGTAACAAAATATTCTATATTCATAGAACATAAACTTATACAGAAATTAGCAATAAGAATATCACATTTGAAGTTATATTTTATTAAAATTAAAACTATAAACATATTATGGAGAAAGTGTAAATGTGTACATATGTGTATTTTTGGAACAGTAATTTATTGAGATATTGGTTTAAGGGATCATTATATCTGTTTTATCATTTTTCTGTTTCCTAAGTTTCTAATATGAGTATTACTTATTAATGTAAAAGTCTAATAAAAATTAAATCAAATTGACTAAAATATTTCTGGTAGTCTATTACAATGTATATTTAACCTTAGGCTTTTACTGTTAGCAATTTATGAGGACTCAATCACAATCAATGTGAAATTTTATATGTATCTATTATGCAGATTTTTAAAAGGAGTTCATTTTTAATAAATTAATCATAGCTATTTCTCAGAACCCACCAAGGGATGTCCAGTTTCACCTCAGTAGGAACAGAGAGATGGAGCACGCTTAGGCTTGGAGGGAGACACTCATAGGAGGGGATGAGGCCCAACACAGTCAAAAGCCTTGGTAGGAAGCATATTCTGGAAGTGATGATGTATTGTCCCCAAAATGTAACAGGAAATATTTATATTCCAGCATAAAAAGGGACAATGCTGCAAAGCATAGAAATATTATATATGTAATATAGTACTGTATAGTATAATACATACTATATACTATATATAGTATACATAATATACATTATAGTACACTACAGTATATAGTATAAAAATTTAATGCCAATAGAAAGTTTATAGAGATGGATGATATATGTAAAAAGAAATAGATAATTAGTCATCTAAGAGATGCAAATATATGGAAATATAATTGTTGACATGGGATATTTTAGAAGTTTCTGTGGAGATAAAACAATCTTGTGAAAAAGATTCAATACAAAGAATTAAAGTCTGTTTTTTTGGATGGAATGTCTTACAAGAGTGAAACAAATATCAGGCAAGTAAACTAGGGGGATGCTCAGATGCATAGACTGGATGGATGTCAGAAAAATCATCTAAAGCTTTTTACAGAAGCAGAGTAAAGTTAAAGCCAGACTGGAAGTAACTGTGATGAATTATATATTAATATAATTAATATTATATGTAGAAACAAAAACATAAAGAAACAATGAAATGTATTAATGCATTTTCAGAAATACAAAATTTATACCTGCATAATCTTCTGTTCCAGTAATAAGAAATTAAAATCTGAAGCTTCATATCTACACTGTAATAATTTTAAGAGAAATAAGAACTAAAAGTGATAACAGAGAAGAACAAAGGTGAAGTAACAGAGTGCTATTATTGTTAAATTTAACTGTACTTTTTATTTGCAGGAATAATTAGTGCCACAGGGATTAGAAAACAAATTTAGCCCAAAATATTGCTTAAATTATTCTAAAATGTTTACATTTTCTGTTTAAATGAAAATATGTAGCCAAGTTAATATATGTTTACTGTATAATTGGGAGTTTTCCAAAGAGACTTCAATGTAATGTACAAAGCGTACTATAGAATAAGCATTACTGTTGTGCTAATTTGATAGTTGTATGTATAGTAAAACCAGTCCTCACTTTGTTTGGTGGTAGAGACAAAAAAACAAAACAAAAAAAGACACAGCAAGCAAAAACAGTCCAAAGTGATTTTAATAATAAATGGGAAAACTTAAAATAGTTTCCTGACCTTATTATATTTTTTGCCAAAATATAAACATTTTCTTACTTTTGATTATAAATGTACAGGGAAGTTAAAATACAAAACTGTTATTGAATTGTAATTTAAAATATTAAATTTAAAATATGTTATTTCTTAGTAAAAATACTTGCTTTTTTTGTCATAGAACTTCTGATATGAAGTGAGCAATTTTCGGTCATCTGGTTGGATATGAAGTCTCTGGATTGGTGGCAGCATCAACATTTTCACGGTCAGGGATTTTATCAACATGTGCATTTGAATTCAATACAGATTTCACTTTTTTCGGCATTATTAATCATCATTTCTTGCTACACTTTCATCTTCATTGGCCAGCTGCTTCATTTTACCATCCAATTTTGTCAATGCCCCATGGCCTCTCACTGCAAGAGGAGTCGTCAGCAGGACTGCAGGCCTGGCTGCCTGTGATCAACTGAATGACATGCACAGTGACCCATCACTGACAGACTGAGAGAGAAATGCTCTAATGGTCACTGATCACAAAGTTCATCCATTATTTACATAATGATTTACAGGCTGGAGATCTACCAATGAGGTTTATACATTGTGCGATGACTCCCACTCAATCTAGTGTGATAACCAACATTTGAATGGCATTGTTGGGATACTTGTGCTCTTTTAACAAAATGTGGTCAGTGAAATTTGTGTGTATCAGAAACATACAAAGTGAGGACTAAAATATTAAGAATTAGTAAATATAGAACTTCCGGCCAAGATGGAGGTGTAGGCGGACACACTGTGCCTCCTCTCACAACCAAAATTAAGGACAACAAAGATTTAGAAACAAGAAAATATCCAGAACTCATAGAAAATTGAACTGTTCAGAAGTCCAACAACGATTCATCCAGACGAGTAAGAGGGGCAGAGTCGCGGCAGGAAAAAGCGGAGGTGCTGACCAGGCACGCAGGCAGCAGCAGCTGGCAGCCCCCAGGTGCACAGGCGGCAGCTAGCAGATCCCAGCACAGGATGGCAACTGTGTAGACCCAGTGAGGCTGCACAAGGCAGCTGGCTGACCAGGTGGTCCCACATTCACATGCAGATAATCCAGGCAAACGGGAAGCAGCAGAAGGGACTGGAATCCAAGAGTGAACAGGACAAGCGCCATTGTTTCTTCTTGGACCCCGCCCCCACACACAACGTCACTACCCAGCCACTGAGCTTCCCCACCCTGGGGAACACCTAAGGCTCCACCCCTCACTATGTAACAGCCTTGACTAGACCAAAAAAAAAAAAAAAGCAAAAACAAAAAACCAGAAACAAAAATGGCTCAAACCAGAGAACAAATGAAAGAAAGCACCAGAGCCAATTTATCTAAGCGATGAAGAGATACCCAACCTATCAGATGCACAATTCAAAGCCCTAGTGATCAGGATGCTCACAGAATTGGTTGATTTTGCTCACAAATTAGAAGAAAAAATGAAGGCTACAATAAGCAAAATGAAGAAAAATGCATGGGGAACCAACAGAGATGGGAGGAAAACTGGGACTCAAATCGATGGAGTGGACCAGAAGGAAGAAAGAAACAACCAAACAGAAAAGAAGGAAGAAACAAGAATTCAAAAAAATGAGGAGAAGCTTAGGAACCTCCAGGACATCTTTAAATGTCCCAACATCCGAATTATAGGGGTACCGGAAGGGGAAGAAGAGCAACCAGTGGAAAACTTATTTGAACAAATAATAAAGGAGAACTTCCCCAATCTAGCAAAGGAAATAGACTTCCAGGAAGTCCAGGACGCTCAGAGAGTCCCAAAGAAGTTGGACCTGAGGAGGAATACACCAAGGCACATTATAATTACATTACCCAAGATTCAAATGAAGGAGAGAATTCTAGAAGCAGCAAGGGATAAGGGGACAATCACCTACAAAGGAGTTCCCATCAGACTGTCAGCTGATTTGTCAAAAGAGACCTTACAGGCAAGAAGGGGCTGGAAAGAGATATTCCAAGTCATGAAAGTCAAAGACCTACATCCAGGATTGCTCTGTCCAGCAAAGCTTTCATTTAGAATGGAAGGGCAGATAAAGTGCTTCTCAGATAAGGTCAAGTTCAAGAAGTTCATCATCACCAAGCCCTTATTATATGAAATGTTAAAGGGACTGATCTAGGAAAAAGAAGATAAAAATATGAACAGTTAAAAGACAGCAAACTCACAGGTATTAACTACCAGACCTAAAACAAAAGCCAACTAAGCCAACCACTACAATAGGAGCAGAAACACAGAAATGGAGATCGCATGGAGGGTTAGCAACAGGGGAGTGGGAGGAGGAGAGAGGGGGACAAGGTACAGAGAACAAGTAGCACAGATGGTGGGTAGAAAATAGATGGGGGACGGCAAGAATAGTGTGGGAAAAGTAGAAGCTAAAGAACTTATGAAACATGGACATGAACTAAAAGGGGGAATGTGAGTGGGAAGGGGTGTGCAGGGTGGAGGAGAATGAAGGGGGGAAAATAGGACAACTGTAATAGCATAATCAATAAATATAACTTTAAAAAAAGAATTAATAAATATAGATACTACTTAGAACTTAGGCCACCAATAATTTTTCAGGGAGAAATATTTTATCGACATTAGAATTGTCAACACACAAATTTTATTTGAATTTTATTGTTTTTTGAATTCTTTACAGAAAATACATTATTTTATTGACTGTATCAGGGACAGACTTCTTCTCACCTCCCCGTCATTGGTAACCCCACTTAAGCAGGGAAGCATCATGACTGGGGAGTCCCTTGGAAACTAGCACAATCCCTCCTAATATTTGGATGCAGGCAAAAACATGATTGGGTGGTAGATTAAGCAGCAAGGTTGTAAGTGAGGTTCATTAAAGATTCTCAGAGACCAATCATGGGACAGAGCACAAAAGAATAGCTGGAGTTGTAGGAGCAACTGAACAGAAGCAATGAACATCTCAGTGTTAACTCTGTCTCATTTGCACAGCTAAATATCTTACAAAAAAAAAAAAAAACACTAAGCAAAATCCTCAGCACTTTGCTTTCTGCACATTTGTTAAAAAACAATCTCAACTAAATTAAATTTCTTGATATGGTATGTTGCTGTTATTGCTAAGACCTATAAAGAATTTTAAACTATACTTTTTTTTCCAGCTAGAGTGAATTCTGTTGTGAAAACCTTATTTAATAAGCAATCCATTTAATTTTTTCAAGGATCTTAATCAATCTGTTACTGGTGTGCTTGTTATTGGATTTAATTTGCTCTAGTGCCATGTCCATGTATTTGCTTTAATATATATTTAACAAGTTTTTCTCTCTCATGCTGGAGAGCAGGCAGAGGCCCCACATTTTATCTTCATTGTTCACATAATCTTTCTTTTCTTTTCTCCCCCAAATTCTTATATTCTGACTCTCCCTCTCCCCCACAAAGCTGTTAGTTTCTCCTTGTGCACAAGCCATCAGCTGTCTCCTCACTCTGCACATCTTGAAAGCCTATTCATACCCATATTTTAAGATTTCCATTCTTAAATCTCAAACACTTCACAAAGCTAAATATTCACTTTTTCTCCCCATAATAAAACTGCTGAATATTTTGAGTAAAATCCCCAGATGGTTGTAGTGACACTAAATGAAATCCACTTTCAGAAATGTCATCTGGTGACTAAACAGTGTCCTGAAATCTCTTATTCTTGTTCCACTCAAGCATTTTACAATTTTCATACAATTACTTAAAAATAGTCGCCTCCCTGTGTGGCAGACTCCGGCCAGCAGAGTCCTCCTGTTGTGACTGAAGATGAGAATAAATGCACAGGCGACAGCAATTCTGTAGAGAAAAGAGGACAGCACAGCCACACTCTCAAGGGGAGAGTGCTTCTGTGTTCCTCGGCCACTCTCAAGAGGAGAGCACCTCGACCCTTGCCTAGACAAGCATTTATTGTTTTTCTCGGGTCTTATATCAAAGAAACATTTATTATCTATTACATAGAATATTATTGTCTACATTTTAGGTACAATCAAGAAAATGAAAATAACACGCAGAGGGCAATGGCGGCAAGTTGATTAGCTCTGTCCTTGGGAAGATTCACACAGGCTTTGGAAATTATCTTGAAGACAGACAATACACATTTGTTGTTTTAGACCAGGGTGATGGAGTTTTAGCAAGAGCAAGCCATAACAGTCTGTATGCATTTTCTAGGCCTGATTCCCACAGGAAAACTCGTTTTGAAGGTCTGGCTGCTGCCCATTTCTCTTCTGTAGGTTTTCCATACAGAACTGAGTCATATTTGCCAGACTAAAACAAACTAGTCCCCTACATCTCTGAACACTTCTCAAAGCCCAAACATTTCAATGGTTTTGAACAAATGACTTTGTCTTTTGCCCCGCAGAGAAGATATGTCAATGTTACTAATAAAACTTCCTGGCATCAAATTAAAAAAAATATTATATATGCACCCATACACAAACACATACAAGCATATTCACATGTTTTATTTATAAATGTATTTTATATATTAGACACACTGTTTTTTCTTTCCTCATGTTAAAGGACAATTCCATAGCATTCTAAATGCTGAAGTTCTAATTGTACATTCTTTTTTAGCCTCTGTTTTCCCCCCAGGAAATTTTATTATCTATCATCCTCCTTATTTATAACTTCAACTCCTTCCTCTCATATTAGCTAATAAATGTGGTTATTTCATATTTCAAAACATTTTGTTCTATGCATCCTCACTTATTGCCCCTTTCTCCTCTTCACAACCTACTCCTGTGCAATTACTCCTAAAACTATTATAATCTGGTTTTCACCTGAAGCAGCCAATCAGTATGATAACAGAGGACTAACATAATATCACTTAGAAGGTATTTTCCAAACTAATATTACATTTATTAATGTTGGCACCTGTTTCTTACAAGCACACAATTTTCTCGTAATCTCATGTCATCATAGGATATCAAACCCATCTTCTGAGGAATAATAATATAGTATAGAGAAAAAATCAATACAAAAATAATTTTAAAAATATATGTACACTTTAAGGAAACTGAGCAAACCAAGTATAAAGAATTCAAAGAACTCCACAGTTAGTGAAATTCCTGAGAATAAAACCAAAGAAAAGCAAAGTGTTAAAAGTGTGCAGGGTAAAAAAATGGCAAAATTCTTTTTCAAAGACAGAAAATATAAAACTAGGGGTCGATATTTATTCATTCATTCATTCATTTAGCTTTTCATGAGTGAGTGAAAATTTATTAAATGAAAACTCACAGCAGCTCCAGCAGTATATACTGAAAGATGAGGTACTAGGTAAGCGCTTGCCATGGTTGATACAATTGATTCTATGCCCCCAAAATGCAAGGTTTGCTTTTGTTTTTATTCATTTATTATTTTATTGTTTTTCAAGTATAGTTATCTCCATTTACCCCCACCACTCCCCCCACCCCAGCGATCTCCACCTCCCACTCCTAATCCCACCCCCCTTGATTTTGTCCACCTGTCCTTTATAGTTGTTCCTGAAAACCCTTCCCCCTTTTCTCCCCACTATCATCTTCCACCTCCCCTCTGGTTACTGTCAGTTTGTTCTTAATTTCAATGTCTCCAGATATAGTTTGCTTACTTGTTTATTTTGTTGATTAGGTTCCACTAATAGGTGGGATCATATGGTATTTGTCTTTCACCAGCTGGCTTATTTCACTTAGCATAATATTTTCCAAATCCATCCATGTTGTCGCAAAGGGTAGGATCTCCTTCTTTCTTTCTGTGTAGTATTCCATTGTGTAAATGTACCACAGTTTTTTGATCCACTCATTTACTGATGGGCACTTAGGTTCTTTCCAGCATTTGGCTATTGTAAATTGTGCTGCTGTGAACATTGGGGAGCATAGGTTCTTTTGGATTGGTGTTTCAGGATCCTTAGGATATAATCCTAGCAATAGAATTGCCATGTCAATTCCATTTTTAGTTTTCTGAGGAAATTCTATACTCTTTTCCACAGTGGCTAAACCAGTCTGCATTCTTATCAACAGTGCACTAGGGTTCCCTTTCTACCACATCCTCTCCAACACTTGTTTGTTGATTTGTTTATGATGGTCATTCTCACTGGTATGAAGTGGTATCTCATTTTGGTTTTAATTTGCATCTTCCTGATAGCTAGCAATGGTGAGCATCTTTTCATATGTCTCTGGGCCTTCTCTATGTCCTCCTTGGAGAAGTGTCTGTTCAAATTCTTTGCCCATTTTTTTAAATTGGGTTATTTGTCTTCCTGGAGTGGAGTTGTGTGAGTTATTTTATATTTTGGAGATCAAAACTTTGTCCAAGGTATCATTAGCAAGTATCTTTCCCCATATGGTTGGTTCTCTTTTCATTTTAATGCTGTTTTCTTTAGCCATGCAGAAATTTTTTATTTTGATGAGGTCCCATTTGTTTATTCTTTCCTTTGTGTCCCTTGCTCTAGGGAACATATTAATGAAAATATTGCTCTGTAGGATATCTGCGATTTTCCTATCTATGTTCTCCTCTCAGACTTTTATGATGTCATGATTTATATTTGAGTCTTTTATCCACCTTGAATTTTTAAAAATCTTTTCAAAAAAGATGATGAGAGTGAGAAATCAACAAATGAAAAACTTCAATATGATGAAAGAAATAAATAAAGAAATGAAAACAATTTTTAATCTAGAATTTATACACAGAAAATAATTATTCAAAAACTAAGAGAAAATATCCAGCCAATGAAAATATAAGGGAATTTGTCACCAAGCAGCCTTGCACTGAAGAAAACCCTATAGTACATTTTTCAGACTGAATTAAAACAATCTTAGATAAAAACATAAAAATTGAAAAAGAATTTAAGGACCACCAGAAAGGGCAAATATGTGTGTAAGAAATAAACATTGACTGTAAAAATAGCTGGTTTCATTATCTTAAGAAATTTAAGAAATATACAACTAAATTTCAGACTATCAATACTAAAAAAGAAGGGAGTTATTAATACTCATGATTTTGTTAGAATGTATTAAGACAAAGGTTCATATTATAAGCACTGAAAAAATAGTAAAATCATGTATACTTAACAGCTACCAAAAATAATGCATTAATACTGTCAACAAAAGCAAAAGAGAAACATAATACAGGCGGGTCACACCAAGCTCAAAAAGTTAAATGGCAGATTTAAAGTCATGTGTATTTGCAATCATGCAACACATTGAGGAGTAAAAACTCCAAATAAAATTATACAATTTTTACCTTACTTAAAAAAAAATCATTGTTAGAAATTAAAAGTGATCCATAGAAAATCATTTGATTTATGCATATTCTCATTTTTATTTCTTTGCTAATGTAGTTATTTAATACAATCTTTAAAAGCCTTTATTGTATTACACCCCACATATTTTGATAAGTGGTGTTCTTTTCTTTCTTTTTATTGTTTACACTATTACAGATGTCCCCTTTTCTCCCCCTTTGCACACCTCCACCTGTCCCGCACTTCCCTCTGGCTATCACCATGACCCTGCCTGTCACATTCTGTTTCCTGTAACCATGTAAGAGAATCAAACCCAGCACAAAACTCATTCTCGGTTATAATCGTCCAATTAATGGTTATATTTCTAGAGCTTTTAGTAATATATTTATATTTTTATCTTATTAAATCTCATGAGCTCTCATTTGATTTCAGGAAAAGTAATCTGACTTGCTCTGATATTTAATTTTCTATCAGTCTAAATTTTCCAATTTTACCATTCTACCGCTATTATTCACTCTTCCCTATTATATTTTGAACATTGCTCCTTAGGTCAAGAAATATATTTCTCAAATCCTGGGTGTTTTAAGAAACTGGCATTATTTGTGTTTTAAATAATAATAGATGAGTATTGCTTTTTCCTACAATTGTCAAATATTATTTTAATATACTAAGCTAACATTCCATTAAAACAAAATAAATTTATAACTTTCAAATATCTAATCCAGTGTCTAAAGTATTGATGAAGAATGAGAATTTTATATCATGCCCAAATATTATTTACCAAGCTTTCAAAGTACTTTTTCTTTTGCTTATTAGATTTTTACTATTAAAAATTTATTTTTATAAGCTACTGCTATCTTTTTTGAGGAATTGAGTGATTGAGCTTGAAATTAGAAATATGTGGGTTCTTACTTATGAAGATTTTTTAAATTATATTTTATTGATTATGCTATTATAGTTATCCCATTTCCCCCCATTATTCCCGTCCACCCTGCACAACCCCTCCCAGCCACATTCCCCCTTTTAGTTCATGTCCATGTTTCATAAGTTCTTTAGCTTCTACTTTTCCCACACTATTCTTGCCCTCCCCCTGTCTATTTTCTACCCACCATCTATGCTACTTATTCTCTGTACCTTTTCCCCCTCTCTCCTCCTCCGCTCCCCTGTTGCTAACCCTCCATGTGGTCTCCATTTCTATGTTCCTGCTCCTGGTCTAGTCGTTTGCTTAGTTTGCTTTTGTTTTAGGTGTGGTTGTTAATATATTTGAGTTTGCTATTTTTATACTGTCCTATTTTTTTATCTTCTTTTTCTTAGACAAGACCCTTTAACATTTCATATAATAAGGGCTTGGTGATGATAAACTCCTTTAACTTGACCTTATCTGAGATGCGCTTTATCTTCTCTTCCATTCTAAGTGACAGCTTCACTGGATAGAGCAATCTTGGATGTAGGTCCTTGACTTTCATGACCTGGAATACTTCTTTCCAGGCCCTTCTTGCCTGGGAGGTCTCTTTTGAGAAATCAGTTGACAGTCTGATGGAAACTCCTTTGTAGGTGACTCTGCCTTTATCCCTTGCTGCTTCTAGAATTCTCTCCTTCATTTTAACCTTGGCTAATGTAATTATGATGTGCCTTGGTGTGTTCCTCCTTGGGTCCACCTTCTTTGGGACTCTTTGAGCTTCCTGGACTTCCTGGAAGACTATTTCCTTTGCCAGATTGGGGAAGTTCTCCTTTATTATTTGTTCAAATAAGTTTTCCACTTGTTGCTCTTCTTCTTCCCCTTCTGGTACCCCTATAATTCAGATGTTAGGATGTTTAAAGATGTCCTGGAGGTTCCTAAGCTTCTCCTCATTTTTTTGAATTCTTGTTTCTTCCTTCTTTTCTGTTTGGTTGTTTCTTTCTTCCTTCTGGTCCACTCCATCGATTTGAGTCCCAGTTTTCCTC
The DNA here is from genome assembly GCA_004027475.1 of Anoura caudifer. Classification (NCBI taxonomy): domain Eukaryota; kingdom Metazoa; phylum Chordata; class Mammalia; order Chiroptera; family Phyllostomidae; genus Anoura; species Anoura caudifer. The sequence goes on along the minus strand of PVKU01011015.1, from coordinate 21,653 downwards.
CCATCACTATTGGTTCCCTGTGCTTTTTTCTTCATTTCACTTATTGTAGCCTCCATTTGTTAATCTAATTTGTGAGCAAAATCAACCAATTCTGTGAGCATCCTAATCACCAGTGCTTTGAACTGTGCTTCTGATATGTTGGCTATCAGTGCTTTGAGCTGTGCATTTTAGAGGTTGACAACCTCCTGGACACTCAGATGAATTAGCTCTGGGGCCCTGGTCTGTTCCCATTTTGAGCCATCCTTGGGTTTTTTTTTGTTTGTTTGTTTTGTTTTTGTTTTTGTCTGGTTGTGGCTGTTATGTAGTGAGGGGTGGAGCCTTAGGCATTCACCAGGGTGGGGCAGCCCAGTGGCTGGGTTGTGATGCTGGATGTGGGGGCGGGGTCTGAGAGGGAACAATGGGGCTTGCTCCACACTCTTTCATGGACACCAGTCCCCTCAGCCTCTTTCCCCTATCAAATTAGGCCCTTCTGGTGCTGATTTCTGTGTGGGTGGGCCTGCGCACGCTCCAGGACCCCATGCGTCTCCCCAATGAATTCTCCTGTGAGGCTGGGACTCCCTCCCGGCACCTCAGCCCCTATAAGTATTTTCAATGGGTGCTTTTAGGCTTCACTTCCTGGTGCTGGTGCCCTGAATCCTGCACTCTGTCTTGCTGCCTGTTTTTTCCTGGTTTATCTGTGTGCTTGGCAAATGTGTGTCTGTGGTCAGCCACCTTGTGCACACTGCTTGGCCTCCTCACATTCAGCAACCGGCAAACACCGCCTGTGCACCTGGGGTGACTGTGTGCTTGGGACCACCCACCAACATCTTAACCCACCCCAACCAGACTCCACTGGTTGTGGACTCTGCCCGCCACTGACTCCGCCCCTCTTACTGGTCTGAGTGAATCATTGTTGGACTTCCATACAATTCAATCTTCTCTCTGTCCTGGCTGGAGTTTTTTTTTAGTTCTATATTTTTGTTAACCTTAATCTTGGTTGTGAGAGGAGGCACAGCGTGTCCACCTACAACTCCATCTTGGCCGGAAGTCCCCTATGAGGATTTTTAAAAATCCATTTCAGGCCAAGTTTTTTGTCATAACAAAAGTATGTAGTATTTTTTTATTTTCATTCATAAATTAAATCTAATATAATGCATGTTTTGTATATAATAAAACTTTAGTAAGGAATGCCCAAGATACATACTATTTCTATAAATGATTATATATCAAAGTCTTAAAAGCCTAAATAGCTAAAGATCTTCAGAAAGATTCATTAAGGTATTGACCAACATGTTTGGAATATTTTTAGAAAACAATAGGATTACTCTGCGAGGATTATAATATTAATAAAATACTGTTTTTAATGAATATTCAGTTTAGCCAAAAGTATTAACTCCTGTTGTAGAATGACTTACTGTCTAAGCCCTTGGAGAAACTCAGTACTATTCTGAGAAATTTCTTATTTCTGTGTAATACAACTCAATAGAAATAAGCTCTAAGTGAATTACCATTCAAGTAATACCTTATTTTAATTTAAAACACAGTAGTATTCATTGTTTTCTTGTTTAATATACAAGGTTTGTCCAGAAGTTTTTCAGCCATGTACTGTGATAAACAGAGATATTTATTGAAGAAAATACAAGATACGGGAAACATTTTACATAGGACAAGGATGTCTCAGTCCCCTTCAAAGTAGGCACCTTGGGACCTCCCACAGTTCTCCCAATCATCATTAGCTGCCCCCAACAAGGATATAGCTGAAAAATCACAAAATACTTGGAGCTTGAACAACACATATCTAAATAAAACATGAGTGAAATAAGAAGCCTCATGACAAATAATAAATGTTTGGAAGAAATGAAAATAAAAATACAATGTATGAAAATTTGTAGAATGTAGTTTAAATAGTACATAGGGAAATAGTCTTGCTACTAAGTGCATTTATTAAAAAAAGGATATATAATAATACAATCTAGTTTCCAGATTAGTCAAATAGAATAAAAGAGAAAATTAAATCCAAAGTAGGTAGAGGAAAATAAATTATAAAGATTAGAGCAGAAATCAAGTAAATTGCAAATGGGAAAACCATAGAGAAAAGTCATCAAAACCAAAAATAGCTCTTTGTTAAGATAAGAAAATTGCTATACCTCTAGATAGGTTAACAAAGAAAAAGAGAGAAGACACAAATTACTAATATCAGAAATGAAAGAAGGGTCATCACTACTGATTCCTAGGACATTAATAACATGATAAAGGAAAAGGAAAACTGTGCTCACTAGATCGGTAACTTAGATGAAATAGACTAATTCCTTGGTAGATATAATCTACCAAAATTCATACAGGACAAAATAAATAATCTGAATAAAACTATATGTATTTTAAAAGTTAAATAAATAATTAACAATTTTTCAAAACATAAAGCACCAGGCCCAAATGGGTTCACTGATGAATTCTACCAACCATCTAAGGAAGGAAAAAAACTAAGTCTCTATGATCTCTTCCATAAAATAGAAGCAGAGGACATGCTACCTAATACATTCTATGATGCCTAACACCAAAACAAGTACACATATTACAAAAAAGGAAAAGTACAGGCAAATGTCTCTCATGAACGTAAGTGCAACAATCTTCAAAAATATTACCGAAAATAATCGAACAATGTGTAAATGTGCAATGGAGATTTATTCCAGCTATGCAAGGCTGGGTAAACTATTCAAAAATCAAATATAAACCACCACATCAACTAGGTAAAGGAGAAAAGTCATATGATCATGTCAACAGATACAAAGAAAGCATTTTACAAAATACAACACCCATTCATAATTTAAGAAAGAAATTTATCAAGTTGGAGAAGGGAACCTCCATAAGTCCATAAAGAACAGCTATGAACAACCTACAGCTAACATCATACTAAATGGAGAAAAACATAAAGCTTCCCCCCATGCACGGGAACAAAGCAAGGATGTCCCCTCCACAGCTCCTACTGAATACTCTCTTGGAAGCCTAGCTAATGAAAAAGAAAAATAAAAGTAAATTAAAAATGTACTGATTGAGAAGGAAGAAACTTTAAAAACCACCTGGTTGCAGATGGCTTAATTACATATCTTGAAAATTCCAAAGACACAACAACCAAAATTCCTGGAACTTATCAGCAAGTTTAAGCAAGATTGCAGAATGCAAGGTTAAAATACAAAAGTTAATTTCTTTTGTATATAATAGCAAAAACTAAAATAAAATTTTAAATTAATAGCATATACATTAACAAAAATATATATTGAAACTATATGAGAAATACTAGAAACCTCTAATAAAATGAATCAAGGTAGATCTAAATAAATGGAAAGATATTCCATGTTTATGGAACATGGAGACAATATGGCTAAGATGTTAGCTCTTCCCAACTTGTTGTTTATACTAAATGCAATCCCATTCAAGTACCTAGCAACTTACTTTACAGCTTATTGAATAACTGATTTTGAAGATGACATGGAAAGGCAAAAGAGTAAAAGGGTCAAAATAATATTGGAAAAGAACAAAGGCATTGGACTGACACTACCCAATGTCAAGACTTACTGTAAGGCCACATTGACCAAGGCAGTGTGGTATTGGCTAAGGAACAGGCAAATACATCATTGTAACAGAATCCCACAAATAGACCCGTACATTGTAGTCAACTGACTTTGACAAAGAAGCCAAAGCATTTTGATGAAGGAAAAAAATCTTTTCAACAAATGGTAATAGGAAACCTGGAGAGCTACATGAAAAAAGAAAAAAAAAAAATGTAGACACAAACTTTATAGCTTTCACAAAATTAACTCAATAGGGGTCATATACCTAAGTGTAAAACAAAAAACTATAAAACTTCTAGAAAGCAGGCAAAGGAGAAAATCTAGGTGACCTTGGATTGGGTGATGACTCATTTATCTGAAACAGATTTTATTTTTTGAACAATTTTAGGATCACATAAAATTAGGTATAAAGTGCAGAGAGTTCCCACATAGCCCCTGGTCCCACACATGCACAACCTCTACCATTATCAACATCCTAGATCAGACTAGTGCATTTGTTATAGTTGATGAACCTACATTGCATATTATCACTTCAAGTCCACAGTTTACATTAGCATTCATTCTTGGTGTTGTTCATTCCTGGAGTTGTACATTCTATGGAGTTGGACAAATGAGTAATAACATGTATGCACCTTATAGTATCATACAGAACATTCCTACTGCCCTAAAAATTATCTGTGCCATATCTATAATCCCTCTCTCAATCCTAATCTCTTACAACTACTGGACTTCATGCTGTGTCTATAGATCTGCTTTTTCCACAATGTTATAGTACGTGGCCCTTTAAAATGGACTTCTTTCACTTAGTCATGTGCATTTAAGGTTCCACCCTGACTTTTCATAATCTGTTAGCTCATTTCATTTAACATTGAATAATATTACATTTCATGGGTGTGCTATAATTTATATATACATTAAGCTAATACTAATAGTAAGATGAATTGGAGGAATGCTAGAATAATTACCAGATATTTCAGAATATATAAAATGCACTCACTCTTTGTGTTTTAAGATCAGGTGCAATGTGAAGACGAAACTGAATAGAAAAAACAAACCTCAGTGACTAAATTATAAAGGTTACTGTTCACATCCTCATACTATCACTTATTGATTTGTTATATGCTACTAATTATTGAAATTTTTATTAAGTGCATATAATGCAAAGGATGATGCTTGATGCTGAATTTAATTTATTCTAGAATAAAAATATTTTAAAACAAACACTTATGGTTAACTTTAATAAGGAAAAGGCATTTATATTCATACCCTTAGGGAAGATGACAGAAAAGCAACTACAGAGTGGTATACTATGGAAATTTATGCAAATCTTTTGAATTTGTGAAGAGCACACTATTAATTTTAGGCAAAGAAAAGACAGGTAGAAGTTAAAATTCTCAGTGATTTGTGCGTTGGGAATTGCACACCTCCCGGGTTACGTTAATTGGGGACTAGGTGAGGAAGCGATTGTGCAGATGTTACTGTGCGTGCTGCACAGATGCGTGCCATTGTCAGCACCAGCTGTGCCACCGCTGCATTCAATTTCTGTGCTGTATGCATGTGACAGCCTCAGTGATGAGGTGCCAGTGTGGTACACAAGCGGTAGAATCGACCCTTGTCCTAAAAACCTTAAGTATATTCTAAAACATCTGCACAAAGCCCATGAAAACGATCTGCAACATGGACCTATAGAAGAAGGATTTGCCAGATTAGAAAAACAAGACGTTAATTTTCATGCTTAAAAAAATAATTACATGCTAAAGCAGGTGTTGGTATTTAAAAGTCATATAAAATTTATATTTGAGACAATTATAAGATAAATGGTAGCTTAGAATGTTTACCACATAGAAAATTTTGTTAAGAAACGCTTGTTTCTTTTTGGTTCTACTATTTTTTTCCTTTTTTATTGTTGTGCAATTACAATCATCCCCACCATCCTCCAACTACTCTCCCCCACTTGTCCTTGTCCATGGGTCCTTTGTACATGTTCTTTTTTTATTGTTGTTGGAGTATAGTTGCTTCCCTTTTCCCACCGCCACTTTCTCCGGCCCCAGGCACTCCACCTCCCGCCCTCAATCCTACACCCCTAATTTAAAAACTGTACTATGGATCATCTCCTTCCAAAGGCTTGAAATCATTAAAGGACAAATGTTTCTTTGTACTCTTCTTATTCCCTCTTCTCTTAGAGGTCAGTAGGAGAAAAGTTATTTTTAATGTTACAATTTGGATACTCTTTGAATTTTTGGTTGGATATAACTCCTGACTGACTATTTAAATTATGATTTACAATGTTATTTATAACAAAAGTGGACATTGAAATGTTAGCATTTTGCTGCCAAAGAATATAATTAAATGACAAAAGAAGCTTGACACAGTTATGAAATATTCTGACTCTGTTATAAAAGTTTTAATATTTGAACTTATGACTTTTACCAAGTTTTAAGAATAATATGAAAATTCTATGACTATATAATATGGACTATCAAGTAAATTCTATGACTATCTATATAATATGGACTATCAAGTACTTTCTTGCAGGAAAAATATAGATTTTTATTCACTGAGTAAGCCTATATTAAAAATATTTTTAAATGTTTTATTTATGTGTTTGTAGAGAGAGGGGAGGGGAGAAAGAAAGCAAGAGAGGGAAAGAAACATCAATGTGTGGTTGCCTCTCACCCACCCCCTAATGGGGACCAAACATGCAACCCAGGCATGTGCCCTGACAGGGAATCAAACCAGTGACACTTTGGTTCACAGGCCAGCACTCAATCAACTGAGCCACACCAGTCAGGGTCTTATACTTAAAATATTTTTTAAAGACTACAGTCAGCTTTTATTGGTCAGTGTGCATTATCTTTTCCAATTTTTAACTTTCAGGCTGCAGATATGAATATCTGCAGGATATTGGTGGGTTGAACCTCTTTTAAGTTTTGATGGACTGAATAGACACAATGAAGCAAAAATATTAGATCATTTGTTGTCTGATTCAGTCAGTCATGCTATTTGAAGGTGATTGGTAGATAAATAGATAGATGATAGATAATTAATAAATAGATAGGTAGAAAATAGACTTTTAATCAATAAATATATGCTGCAAGTATAATTTAATTTAGATAAGATTCATACCAGATTATAATGTGAGGTCAAATATATGCACTTATAATTTTCTTAGGCAAATTTTATATTTCACATCTTTTTACATTATTTTAAATGTATGTTGTTTCTTTACATTATTACAAAAGTTAGCTAGTGTTAGAGTTGAATACTTATAAAGATTGGGAATTGGAGCACAATGTGTTATATACCTTAATTTAGTTTGTTTAGAAGATATAATAGCTACATACAATCTTTCCTAATTCACAGATGCTAGAAAATTTTTTTAGGAAACATTAAGGTGCTGTTAAAAGATAACAATATTTAAAGCTATTATCCAAAGAGAAATAAAAATTGTGAATTCGTATACTCTCAAGAGAAAAAGAGTCATGAATGGTCCTAAAATCAAGTTTTTTTGTTTTATTTTTGCCATTTTTATAGATTTGCTTTGTTCTGTGGAAACTCTAAAATTGTTATCTAAACAAGGAACATAAATTGGAGATAAAAATACCAAAATACAGAATCCAGAGGAAGTCCTTTCCATGACAAAGGAACTCTGCTGTGAAAATCTTGAACTGAGCATTCTATATTTTTGAAAGAAAGAAAGAAAGAAAGAAAGAAAGAAAGAAAGAAAGAAAGAAAGAAAGAAAGAAAGAAAGAAAGAAAGAAGAAATCTCTCTATTTTGTGGTCATAGTAAAATATATAAAATTGACATTTTGGTTTACTTAAAAAATTAATAAGACTAAAGAAAGCTATGCAAAATAGATCAAAAGTGAATACATTTTTACCATAGTTATTTTTATGACTCATTGTGATAAGTCTAGAATTCAGATAAGTTTATCATTCTTGAAAGAATTGAAAACAAAAAACAATATGTAAGTTAAATAATGCTATATAGACTAACTTCAATATACATAGATCTTGTTATACCATTTTCTTTTGTATTTGGGTTGGGAAATAAAAGTTTAATTACTTTTCACTGTAATATCTGGTATCTTACAAGGGGGGACCTCTTAAAAATTCCAGAATTATTTTCTGGATGGTGGGCCCTTTGTAGTGCAGGCTTCCCTTGCTAGATGAGTGATCTAGGAACCCATCTGTATCAGTATATCAGCTCACATTGTTGTGAGAGGCTGCATTCAGCTTCGCTGAATGTTTCTGAAGACTCTTTCAGTGCATTTGCCCATTTTATGATGGGTGCTTTACAAGTGCACCTGCCCACACTGCATTGAGTGTTCGGCAGTTTTTTACCAAAAAACAGCATAATCCTTGTGCCCCACTCTCCCTGTTCATCCTATCTCACCCCCAAGTGAATTTTCTTGTTTCACTGGATGAAAGAAGTCCTCAAAATAAAATGTTTCCCCCCCTGTGGAAGATGTGAAACAAAAAATGGCAGAAGCACTGAAAGGTATCATATTTGATGAGTTCAAAATCTGCAGAACAGTGGAAGAAACATCTTGATAAATATATTGCCTCAAATGGAGAGCACTTTGAAGGTGACTGAAGTTTAAAATACACAATTGTTTTTATAAATAAATTCTGGATTTTTGGAGTCCCTCCTGTCCATGATTAAAAAATATATTTATGCTACCCAGTATTTAAAAATACAATGTATTTTCAATAGAACAAAACCACAAAAGTCATATGCCATCTAACTCTATTTGCCAGAGTGTTTTTGTCAATAATTTTACTATTAAATAATTTGAAAAGGCTAAATACTTATCAAGTACTCTTTTGAAAGTTTTAAAATAATTATTTCATTCTTTTTCCCTTAATATAGCATAACATTATATCTTTCATAGTCTGGACAAATGATGGGCAGGACTCTGTTTTGATGAGACCCAGGGACAGTGCTCCATCTTATCATCCACATGAGATGATTTATTTTTATGGGGTTTCCCCGGGCTGTACCCACAAAATGCAGTTTATGTTGTCATTCAGTGATTCCCATGGGCTCCATTGAAGGGCCAATGTCAATTCTGTGCATGTGGTTTTGAAATGGTGACTATAGATAATTCTTATCAATAGGGTGTTAACAAAAGGTGATATCTCAACAGCTGTTATGTAGATAAAGAAATTTAGAATATTAAATAACTTAAGTTTCTATTACCTTGGGAGTTATTATAAGTAAAAGTCAAAGTTTATGATAAGTGTGTAACATTACACACTTATCTGAAATAAGAAAAACTTATGAAAAGTTTTGGAAAGAAGCATGAAGGATGATTGGTTCTATTTTTATATTGTTTTGGAAAAATATTTTTATATATAAACTTGGGGATGGAAAGTTCATAGGTGGTACTGTGGCACTTCAAACAAAAGCAAGGGCTTGGAGAAAGTTCAATAAAATGTCTATTTAGAATGAAAATAACACAAGGCCAAGAGGACAGAGTAAAAACCAACATGTATGGATGATTGGAAGAAGATAATTATGACATTATATGCAATAAAAAGGTAGAAGCAGAGAAAAAAGTTCAAGAAAGAAGTAAACAAAAAGCAAATACCATAGAGAGGTAATGACAGAATCAAAATGAAAATTTACTTTCAATTAATTCTTTTGTCATGGCTGAAGGTTCAGAGTAGTTTGGTAAAACTGAGGGTGGAAGCTAAAGGGAAGTGGGATGAGCGATAGTTGGGAGACAGATGTCTAAGAGGATCGGTGAGCAAGGATCTTTATTTTCAAGTTCAAATGTTGAGAATGGCAGAAATGATAGGACAACTTGAGGTTAGAAACTTAAAAAATAACCAAAAACATGGTGAGATGCATGAAATCTGCAAAGGAAAATTTGAAGATCAAAAAGAAGCACAATCAAGTGATGAAATCAAAGCCCTTGTGACAACAGATTTTTGTAAGAGTAGGGTCAACTGATAACTGTACCATGATAAAGGAAAAAATGCTATTTTAGGGAATGAGGATTAGGTGTAAGACATTTCTTCTTTTATACTTTCTAATCCTCTGTACCTTGGAATGTGACCTTATTCACAGAGGAAATCGACTTAAAGTGAGATTATTGGAGTAACCCTTAATCCAATATGACTGGTATCCTTATAAAAAGGGAAATCTGGACAAAGGACCGTAAACATAGAGGGAGGATGACATGGAGACTCAAAGGGGGGAGATGGCCATCTGTGAGCCAAGCAGAAAGTCCTGAAGCAGATCCTTCCCTCAGACTGCAAACGAACTAACACTGTGAACAGTGGACTTGTAGCCTCCAGAACTGTGAGACAAAAATTTTCTGTTGTTTAAGCCTTCCAGTTTCAGGTACTTTCTTGTGGTAGCCCCAGCAAACTAACACAGAGGCTTACTAAAACACAGGTGAAGAACAACAAATTAAAAGCTTCTCTTTAAATGATTTATGAAGACATCTGACACTCTAACCACACTGACACACACATACAAAAGGCTAAATTTCACTACTAGGTATGTGGACAATTGCTACAATTTTTTTATTTTATTCAATTTATAAATATGCAACATAATGAGTATATTTTCCACTTGAATTTATATAATGGCAGCAGAGCTTAATAGGGTGTACCTTGAGTGAGACGAAAAACAACCTGGCTCATAGTCCTGGCTCTACCACACAGTATCAAAGCAAAAATAATGAATTAAAAATATATTTATATACATAAATAAAATTCTTTTCCCTCACAAATTCATTGCATATACTATACCTGCCTAATCACTTCACCTGATTATCATAACAATAATGCAAGAATAGCATATTTTTCAAAAGTATGTAAAATGCTCAGCTGTAACAAATATCGATGATTAATATTTTAAAAGTAGTTTGCCTATATAAAACTGAGAAAAATATATAACTTGTATATTAACAAAATACAGATGACTACTGATGTCTTCAGTCATTTATTTTTTTCATCATTATTGAATTTATTAGGGCGTCACTGGTTAACGAAGCTATACAGGTTTCAGATGCATAATTCCACAACACATCATCTGTGCAGTGTATTGTGTGTCCATCACCCAAAGTCAAGGCTCCACCCATCACCATTTATCTCCCCTATCCCTCCTTCCCTGCTGCCCCTCCCCCCTTCCCTGACAATCACCACACTGTTTTTTGTGTCTATGTGTTTTTTCTCTTTTGCTCAGTCTCTCCACCCCCACGCAGCAGCTCCCCCTGAGCCCCCCCAACAGCTGTCAGCCTGCTCTGAGTCTGTCTCTATTTTGCTTGTTACTACTCACTTAAAACACTACCTTAAAAGGAGCAAGTTTTAAATGGCTAAATTTTAGTTTCATATTAATTTAATTTAAATGGCTATCATCAGAAAGTAAAAGTCATTTAAATTCCGTGCACACTTAAGGCAAGGAGCATCTGTTAGTGTAAGAGGCCCTTTAGCCTCCTGCTGGGCAAACCCAGATAGTAGACATTTGAAAACTGACTGAGTTTGAGAAGAAGCAATTTGTCATATGAAAGCTGGCGGTTAAGGAGGAGAAATGTTTTTATCCTAATTGGACTGGATTTGGCCACCGGGATCTTTTCTATTCACCACAATAAATTTAGAAACCTTTTGTAAATTTATGACACTCAGGATTTCCTAGTTACCTGATAAGTTGCCTAACTGAGCTGCTAGTGCTGAGTCTGCTCTTTTCTTCTGTAATAGTTTTCTGCGCTCTTTCCCTTGTGGGCTCCTGAAGAACAGAAGGAGGGTTCTGGGTTGATGTAGCAGCTGATTGCTTCTCATTAATGAATGATGAATGGGCAGCCCTTGAAGACTTGACTTTACTTGAAGCTTTACTTCTTTCTTAGCTCATCATTTTTATTTGAGGGTGTTTTTGCTTGAACCTGTCAGGAATATCATTCATGCCCAGAAAGTTTACAATTAGCATCTATTATAATGTTATGCTAATTGCTTATTCTTGGTTAAGATTTTTTAAAGCAAACAATAATGTGGTGCAAACATTGTGTTCTAGCAAAGAAACATGACAGAGTGGTAAATTGGTACTAGTACCTAAACTAGTATTTATTGTTAAGTCTTCAGTTAAAATACCACTTGGATATATACTTGGTTTAGTATTTACTAATTGACTTTCCCTAGAAAGGGAAACACACTCATGCACATGCAGAGACACACAATCACATATACAAACACATTATTATTTCCATTGGTTTAATTTTCTAGTTAAAATAATTATTGTAAAACCTACTTGAGTACGTTTAATGCTAATTTTCCAGTTGTTGCCGGTCAAATGTTTTCAGTATCTTATATATCCTCAAACACAATGATAAAATAAGTTATTTTAAAAAATCCACACTCTAATAACTCCATATAATTTTGAATGGTATTTTCCTATTAAGATTAAAGATTAAAATATTGGAAGCCTGACCTCCTGAATGGGGCTGAGTAGTAAGCAATTACACTTGTTTTGTTATCTAGAAATTGTATCCCCATCTCCACAGAATCCCCTGAAGTTCTGTTCACAGAATTCTAGAGAAGGAAAAGAGATCTTTCAGAGATCCCCAAGGAGTAGAATGTATATATAGATATGAAAATTAAAAAAAAAAACTCTGCTAATAAAAATTAGAGACAAAGAAAATAATGGTGCGCCATTCTTAAGTTAGATGTCTGCCTACTTAGGAAAAAAAAATACTGACAAAGTAATTTTGATGAAGAAACAGGAGCTAAAGAGAGGAAGCAGTGTGAGAGAAAGGGCTTCACTGAGACTGAGTCCATTCCCACATCCGCTTTGGCAAGAGAGTGTTTCCAGTTACCAGTTAACAGGCAGCAGGCTGGTAGCACACTGGTAGCACGGCTCAGCACACTTGCTGATACGTTGAATGAATGCACGATTTATTGTCCTACAAGAGACAGTTTTGAGAGCTAAGTGTGTCACCATTAGTAATTCCTTCAGACATAAGGCATAAACCAAACTACGTATGGTTGTTCACCTGCTATCCCACCTGACTAAATGTACCTTCTGCCTTCTCTTGACCAAACCTCATTCCGGCTTCTCTCCTTTCTATAGACCCCATGAACTCTGCTCACCCCAAAGCCTGAGCAAACACGAAGTACCTGAACATGCCACCTTGTTAGCTTGCCTGAGAACTGGCTGTTAGAGCCAGACATTTTTCCTTGAAATGATTTCTGTATATATATGTATATATACACATAAATGATTTTATCTAGATAAAATATTTTTAATGATGATTGGTAATATGTTTTTTCACACTCTTGCTACTATGAAGTAGACATTACTACTACTACCCATCCATTTTAAATTTCCCTACTGTACTTTGTAATTATATCAATCACCCAATTTAAGAGAAATCAGTGTCTCTTCTTTTGTTGTCTTTACAGGCAATGTGAAATTACTTAAAAAGTTATGTTCTACTATTTCTCTAATATCTGTGTCTTGCCATCTATCACTTATTCTTATCTTGACTTGAGATTATGTTCTCTTATTTATTTACTTATGTATTTTTAATTTTTTATTGTTGTTCAGTTACAACTGTCCCACTTTTTTCCTCTTTACTCTCCGGTGCCCAGCCCACCCACCATATCCAATCCTCCTGCCCTGTTGTCCTTGTCCAGACATCCTTTATGTATGTTCCATGAGTTGACCCTTCATGTTCTCTTAACAGAATTTGTGCAAATAGTGCTCACTACGTGCTTGCACCTTTATTTAGACTCCTCCATTCTTTCCTTTTTGTAATCACAAATTTCGTTCATCTCTAATCAAATATAAACAGTTTATTCTTAATCCTCAAATGACAAATGAAACTGCAAATCCTTGCCATGGAACCCCTCCATACCAGTCTTAGCAATTTGGGTTTTTGACTCACTTCATACAACATACCATTTTGCAGAACAAATTGCTGTGCTTTTAGTCAATTTGCCTAATTTTTTTTTCACTTGGAATGAATGTATTCCCTTATTCTCTTCACTCATTTCATTTACATATTTTCATCATTCCATTTACCCTGTTTCATTGTAAATGTGTGTTAATTAACTTTTATTTTCTATGGAAATGTAGGCTTATTACAATGAGTGGCCATATTATTTGTAATCAAAAATGGGGTAAGATATGGTTTAATAAATATTATCCTAATGAATAAATAAATGATCAAAATTCTATAGAACTGTTTTTGCATTTGGACTAGTTATTGTATAGTTAATTAATATATTAGACTTATATATAGTATAGTATGATATAATATATTATATTAGTATATATAATTTATATATTATATAACGTATAATGTATATGATATAATTATAATATTATGTAATATAAATAATTAAAGTATTTGTATATAATTATATATGAAATTATATATAATTATATATAATGTATAATATAGTATAGTATTAATATAATATAATCACAGTATAATCAACTGGTATAATTAATGTAGCCATAATAATTAGTTGTCAAAAGCTACAAAGTTCTTAAAAAAATCACATATTTTCCTTTGCCTCCTTCTCTCCCTTTCTAAGTTTCTGTGATCTCACACTCTGATGATATCACTGTCTGCTTTTTAAAGTCGCCCTTTGTGAATCAGCATCCTCTACTTTGATCTCTAAATATTAGAGTGTTCCAGGGCTTTCACTCCCTTCAAACTTCTTATCCACCAATTAGTCTACAGTAATTCAGTCTGTCCAATGCCTTACATTATTATGTGCTATGTATGTGTGTGTATATGAGGTCTGACCAGGAAAGCCAAGCCACTGTTAATATAACAAGTACAGTTTGGATCACATCGATGTAAACTTGCAGCCAAGCAGAGGGGACTGGAATGCACACACATGAACAATGACAGTTTCACTGTATTTGTCAGTGGGAGGGTAGACGCCACTGAGTATGCCATGTGAGCATGTGTACTGTGCAGCCATCACATTCAAAATGACTGAGCAAGTAGAGCAACAAATCTGCATCAAACTTTGCATTAAGTTTGAACATTCCTCCTCGGAAACTATTCAGATGATTCAGAAGTCTGCAGCTATGGCAACTAGTGATTGGTAGCTTCATCATGACAAGGCACCCACATGCACACCACATCTCGTGCAGAGGTTTTTGGTGAAACATCAAATCACCCAGGTGACTAAGCCATCCTACAGCCCAGAGTTGGCACCTTGCAACTTCTGGCTTTTGCAGAAACTACAATCACCTTTTAAGGGGAAGTGATTTCAGACCATTAACGAGATTCAGGAAAATACAATGTGGCAGCTGATGGCGACTGGAAGAACTGTGTGAAGTCCCAAGGTGCCTACTTTGAAGGGGACTGAGGTATCATTGTCCTATGTACAATGTTTCTTGTATCTTGTATTTTCTTCATTAATGTCTCTTTTTTTTATATTATGATGCTGGATACCTTCTGGACACACCTTATATGTGTGCCTGAGTGTGCAATTGGTTCACCAATATTTAAACCTTGTCCAGAACTCTATTTTGAGTTCCAAATTTTTGCTAATTTGATATCTTCATTTTGATTTCTAATAAACTTCAAGCATAACACATGCAAAATAATATTATTGGTTCTCACACTGAATTCAAAAATTCTCTTCCCCCAGTTGACCACATCTCAGTAAAAAATAAAACATCAAACCCATTGTCTTGAGAGCTAAAAAAATTCTCTTAGCTTTTATTTTTCTATTTACCTTGCATTCCACAATCATTAAGTTACTATATGTCAATTCTATCTCCAAAATCTATTTTAATCTCTCACCTTCAATTTGTTTTTATCTCAACTCTGTCACTCTAGCCTTATTACCTTATCTTTTCTGATCAAATGCAATAGCTCATCACCTTGCTTCTAATTTTACCCCTACTAAAATCCATTTTGTATACAATAATGGAATAATTCTCTTTTAAACCATAAATCAAATCACATAATTCCCTCAACTACAACCTTCTACTAGCTTTGCAATGCACATTAATAAGATTGAATGTCCTTATTACACTTTTTATGCCCTGTTATTTTTCTGTTGTCTACAAATTTGGCCCCATCACCTGACACTTGTTTCTTGAACACTAAACAACTTGGCTTTCTTTAGATTCCTAAAGTCAGCTCCTTTCTCAGCAACTATGTTTGGAATTCTTTGCCCAGGTAAAATGTCCTGGACAAAGAATTCCATGATTACCATAGGGTTTCCCTTGATTACCATGACCTACTCTCTCTTTAAACATTTTCATATTATATATTTTTTGTCTTTTTCTCTCTTACCTGTTTGGAATTATCTTTTAAAAATATCATTGCTTATTTCTCATCTTACCCACCTGTGTGTAAGTCCTTACTAATAAGAATATTGTCTGTCACATTCATTAATGAATACTGAATATATAGGAATATCTTCATGTTAGAGAAGTAGCTTTTTACAGTAGGGAAACCAATGAAAAGAAATCATGTATATAAAAGCTTGAGTATATCTAGTATTTAACCTGTGAATAGTGTTAAAATTCAGTTTATTCTTTTTTCCATATTAATTAACATATTCATAAACTAGCAGTGCAATTCTTCCTTATTGGTACTATTGCTAATAATGTATGTATGAAAGAAATTAATCTGCAAATTTTAAAGCACTATACAAATACAAGTTTTATTGCAGTTATTTTCTTTTTAGATGTCTATTGAAGCTACAAAGTCAAAACACAGATCTCCCAATTCATATAAATATTTGATCTTTTCTAAACAAACTGAACTCAGAACCTTGGACAGCTAGATTTTTCATGATGATTTCTCAGAAATTGTACAGTAGTAAATGATGCATGCTCTATGTATTAAGACTAATTGGTTTCTAATAATTGAAGTAACAATAAAGAAAGGGTCTACTGTTATCTGATCAGTAGGATTATTCAAATAAATATACTTTATAAAGCAGTGTTTTTAAATATTGGCAACCATGAAAACAGTTACACAGTGAGATGTTTGTATGATTATTTTTATAGGCTAAGCAAAGGTGGCAAGATACTAGAAGTCAATGGCCATTGCAAATAAATGGAAAACTAAAGCGTTTTTAAAATTAGAATATAATTCAATGTGAACTGAGTCAAGGAAAGAAATTAAATTTTTAGAACACATCTCTTCCAGAGAGTGTGATGCAGTTGTAGATATTTGGCTAATGATGTAGGAACTCAACCAAATTTAGAGCAGATCATCCTAATTTTGTCCATGGAATTTAGGGGGGGGGTGTGTGGGTGTGAACACTCACTTATCATTTGCAAACAATGGGAATGATGATTTTATGAGAGAACAAAGGGGGAAAAGACATATTAGATATAAATTGTTCCTTCACTTATTAAATAAATAAAAGTTTACTTTTAAATGGTATGTTTTATTTGGAATTCAATCATCCAAATAGTCAATCAGTCAGCAACTATTGACCAAGAACCTATGTACTGGGAGTTAGAAGAGTAAATGGGGCAGAAATTATCTCTGCCCTCTCTAATTTTAAAATCTTTTGGAAGGGGGTGGTGTGAGGATACAAAAAATACACAGAACAAATAGAATAAATCATGATAAGTCTTATGATGGGAAAGTTTAAGATATAAAAGTATGCCATAGGTAAAGAATTTAACTGAGAGCTAATGTAATAAGAAAAATAAAACCATACACTCATTACAAAATATAGCATCAGCAGAGTTTTAGAATCTTTTAGAAGGTTAGGAGGAAGTGAATTATAGGCAGTATGTACAAGTGAGGAATGATGCAGTGTTGCAGGAGTCGGCGGCCAGATCTGGGAGAAGGGTGAGAGCCATAGTTAGGGATTTAAACTTTATCTTAAGCCAAAGGAATCATGGAGGATTTTTAAGCTGGAGAAAGCCATAACTGGATTTTTGTTTTGGAAACAAAATGTTGGTGATCGGGTGAAGAATGGTTTGAAGTGTGAAGACACTTGACCAGTTAAGTTTTGTTGTCATATTTTTACACTGGTTTGTGTGTGTTTGGTCTTTTATATTTTTATTTTGGGCAGCGATCTAAACAAGGAATAATCACTGATTGGGCTAGGGTTTAAAAATCATTGCTAGAGATATGCAAGTGATTAAATAGGCATTAATGAAATGAACTTTGGAGAATGTTCTAATATTAAGTGTGAAGGCATGGTCAGAGGTAAATCCCAAGATTCTAACCTAGGTCACTAGAAATACAAAAATAAATTCAGGTTCCAGGGAAAAGGGGATCTGTTCAGTTTCAACATCATTAATTTGAGAGATGTGCAATATTACAAAAGTGA
Organism: Anoura caudifer; assembly: GCA_004027475.1. Classification (NCBI taxonomy): domain Eukaryota; kingdom Metazoa; phylum Chordata; class Mammalia; order Chiroptera; family Phyllostomidae; genus Anoura; species Anoura caudifer. The sequence goes on along the minus strand of PVKU01011015.1, from coordinate 3,821 downwards.
TTTCCATTGGAGGATTTTTTTTAATTCAAAATCTTTCATTAATGAGATAAAATCAGTCTCAGAAATTCACAAAAAACAGCAAAGTATGCGAGGTTTGGAACTCTACCTAACTGTCCAAAGTGGTCAATAGCCTATGAGGGAGTTCACTAACAGAGGAAACTGAAATGTAGAAATCCTGACATATGCTGATCAAGGACAACTGAGTGTTAATTTGCTGAAATTATTCCTGGAAACCAACTTGAACAATTATTTCTCTAGTGCAGAGTATGAAGAGAAAAGAAGGCAGTTTTTGAGCAGTCTGTTGTTATGGTCATCAAATACCGAGAAATCGAAACAAGGGGTTAGGAAGCTTCTCCTGTAGCCGCAGCTCTATTCTTCACTAGCAGGGTGGTCTTAGACAAGGTATTTCTCCTCTCTGCATTTGGCTTTCTGTATTCTTCTCTTAATTTGCAGGAAAAAAATGGGCAAACTGATTCCCAATTAAAAGCTAATTTCTAGACTGAGTCACTTAAAAAATACTCCTTAAACATAGAAAAAGAAATATATAACTATGGATGTAGAAAGCAATTGAAATATTTACCTGACTTTGTACAAGAAACAATAAGAAACAGGAGTATTTCATAAAAACCTTCTCCCCTACAAGTCTGGCACATGCTTCTTAAATTATTTTCCTTTTCCTATATATTGCCTCTCAGTTCTATAAAGGGCACAGTTTTAGACAATTCAATCTCTAATCATCAAACCCTTTCTTCCATTTATTTCTAATCTATTTCTCTTCTTGATTATCATTGTTGTCTCTTATAATGTAAATTTTCAAGATTTATTTAACTACTTTATTTATCCTTCTTGACTTCCCTGATATATATGGAAAGGCCCATAAAGGTGGAGGTAAAAAACAACAACAAAATAACACCAAGAACAACCAAAATCTCCTGAATTTTCATAGATGTATTATCTTTTGAGATTAGGAAAGAAACAGGCAGGGACTGGTGGTCATGACATTATGGGGAAAGAAAGAAGTCCTAAATGTAAATTTCTACAATAGTAAAAATGTATTCCAAGGATGCCTACAAGTCTCCCATTTCAAACAATATTTCCTACTACTCCACTGAAGAATATGTATTATGGAGAGGAATAATTGAATTACATATTCTGTCTAAGCATGGATCATTGATTTCACACACTGACATTTTCTTTATCTCAGTTGTAGGTTCATTGTGTCATTATGTCAGTCTTATTTAAAGACTGTCAGATTTACTTTAAAGATGCTGTCTTGTTCTTTTGCAATTCAATGGATATTTTTGGCTCCTCAAAATATTAAATCTAAAAGATTTTATTTTCTTTAAATATAATAGTAGCAAAATACAGATATGTTTATATGCTCTTGTTTGAAATATTAAAGATCAAAATTTAACCCCTATGATTTTGTGTGTGTGAAAAGTTTGTCTATAACTCATTGTTTAGTATACCTTTTGAGCACATTGCTATATAGAAAGCTAAAAATACACTATGTGTTGTCCCAAAATGAATATGTATCTAAGTTGAAAACAATTTTTTGTAATATTGAAGCCATGGTTGACAATGAATAAAAAAATATATTTGAACATACAGTAATATTAGAATGTTTTTTGTGACCAGATCCTAATATAAACTACTTACAATATATGTCAAGATCAAATTCCATTTAGAAAAATAAATCAATAAAATAAAACCTTTGTAACTGATCAAAATCAAAAGGAAAATCTTAAGAAGGTAGAGTTTTATATACATGTATATAACCTCGATATAATATACTAAATCATATCCTTTCTCCACTATACTGTTAATTTCTTCAATTATCATGATTAATTTCAAATAGTAAATCAACACACATTGCTGAGATAACTCAGGTGTAGTCTTTATGTACTATACTTCAATACACTACTGGATTCTGCTTAGTAGTTTTTTATTAAGGACTTTCACACATATTTCATGAATAATATGAGTCTATTGTTTACTTTATTGTTTACTTAGTCTATTTCTGGTATCAGGTAATTTGACCTCATAAAATGACATGAGAAGAGTTCTAATTCAAGTTTTCTATTTTACCTTGTTTTCATTTGGTCATATGTGTCTTTCTAGAAATGTGCTACTTTCAATAAATATGAAATTGAAGCTTTCATATTTATTGCTATACACTTACTAAAAGTATACTTATGTCATATTTTTAATATCCATGGGGGTCTGTAATTAATTCTTGCTTGTTTTTCATGATATTGACAATTTGTTTTTTTCCTTTGTGTTTCTTGATAAACCTGGCTAGCAATTTGTCAGTCATTCAATGTTTCAAAAATCTGGCTTTTTATTTATTTATTTTTTTATTATTGTCTATTTTCCATTTCAATGTTTTCTGTTCTTATTTTTATTATTCATTTTTTCATATTATTTAAATATAACACTTTATTTTTTATTATTTTAAGTTGGTTCCCCAAATTATTGATTTGATACTCTAATTATTTCTAGTTTAAGTATTTAAACTATAAAATCCCACATATGTTAGCATGCTGTATTTCAACATAGCTCCTTTCAAAGTATCTTGTCTTTTTCTTTTTTCATGCATCTTTTACTTAAAAATAAGCTGTTTAGTTTAACAATATTTGTGAACATTCCAAAAATCACTTTTCTCATTGTTTTCTAATTTAACACATTATAATCAAGAACAAATTTTGTATGATTTCAATTCACCTAAATTTGTTTGATATTAGCTTTATGGTCTGGTGTTTTTTTCTTCCCATGGTATTCTGCTTTAGTGAAAGAATGTCTTTTATACTGCTATTGTTACTGGTTAATAAGGATGATATAAATATTTATACTCTATAAATATCAATAAATTCAAGGTAATTGGTAATGTCATTTGCATGTTTTATACATTTACTGAATTTTTTTTTTTTGGCCTTTCAATAACTCAGAGTGGAGTAATGAGTTCCTTAACTCACATTGGAGATTTATTTATTTATTCTTGTGGTTTTGTCAAGTCTCCTTCATGTAATCTTCAACTGTAGTAGTATGGAAAACAGATTTGTGATTGTCAGGTCTTTCTGAAAATTTGACTTATGAATCACTATAAAATATCTCTATTAATATAGTTTAATATTTATTTCTGTAGCTTATCATCTGATAATAATATAGTTGTTCCATATCATGATTAGAATTAGCAAGGTGTTCCTTTTTTATCATATTATTTGTAGAGAAATACAATCTTTTCTTACTTGTTAATCCAGTTTGAAAATCTACTTCCAAGTACTTAAATCATTTTTAGTGGAGCATTTGATGAGATTTGGGTTAATTTTACCACTATATATTTTATGTTTTCCCATGTATTTTTTTCCTATTTTACTTTTTCCTGACTTATTTTAGGGAAAGTAAAACATGAAGATAATACTGCCTCAGAGTTAACATCATACTAAATAGTGAACATTCTAAAGCTTTCCCTGTGAAACTCCGGATCAAACAAGGGTGCTCACTTGTCACGGTTTCCATCCAACGTACTGACAGGACTGAAAGTCCTCACCAGACAAATTAAGAAAAATAAGTGAGTAAGTGAATAAATAATGACATTCTAATCAGGGAGAAAGAAGTTAAATTGATTCTGTAATCTTATAAATAGAAAATTCTGACCCAGCCTGCTCACCAGCTGAGGCTGAAGCTGAGGCAGCCCAGGTCCGCAGCCAAGGCATGCAGAGGATGAAAGAGGGAAGCGGACTTCCGGCCAAGATGGAGGCATAGGCAGACGCACTGTGCCTCTTCTCACAACCAAATTAAGGACAACAAAGATTTAGAAA